>CAIGQQ010038995.1:2381766-2412603 GCA_903798035.1 Danio albolineatus
ATTGTGCATCGATAGCTCTACAAAATCATCTTTTTGTCACTTTAAGCTGTAGAAGTGTCTTGAAAAATATCTAGTAAAATAATATTCACTGTCATCATGGCAGAGATAAAATAAATCAGTTATTAGAGATGAGTTATTAAAACTATTATGTTGAAAAATGTGTTGAAAAAATCTTCTCTCCGTCAAACAGAAATTGGGGAGAAAAATTAACAGCGGGGGCTAATAATTCAGGGGGGCTAATAATTCTGACTTCAACTGTATATACATATACATGTATATACAAGTAATGTTTAACATGCCATCACACACTGATACAATTCACTAAACAAGAAATTATCAGGTAAACATAATCATACACTATATAAATAATACGGTAAGGTAAAATCTCACATATAAAATTGCATTGCACTTTTATTGCAGGATTTGTATATTTTGCTTTTTTCATTTTGTTTAATTTTGTATTATTATTATTATTAGTATTCATTCATTCATTCATTTTCTTTTCGGCTTAGTCCCTTTATTAATCCGGGGACGCCACAGCGGAATGAACCGCCAACTTATCCAGCATTTGTTTTACGCAGCGGATGCTCTTCCAGCCGCAACCCATCTCTGGGAAACATCCACACACACTCATTCACACTCATACACTACGGACAATTTAGCTTACCCAATTCACCTGTATCGCACATCTTTGGACTGTGGGGGAAACCGGAGCACTCGGAGGAAACCCACGCAACCACGGGGAGAACATGCAAACTCCACACAGAAATGCCAACTGGCCCTGCCGGGGATCGAACCAGCGACCTTCTTGCTGTGAGGCGAACATGCTACCCACTAGGCCACCGTGGCGCCCATTATTATTATTATTATTATTATTTTGCGTTGCTTTTTGTTTTAACATTTTTGATTAGTGTTTTGTTGTTGCTTTGTTCTGTTTGATTTTGTTTGGTCTTAATTTATTACTACTTTGCTTTTTTGTAGCTATTTTGATTTGCATTGACCATTTTGTTTAGTTCTGTTCTTTGATTTTTGTTTTCTATTGTTGTGCTTTGCTGTTTGCTTTGCTTCGGCTTTTCATTTAATTGAATTGTGTTAAGTTTTTGTTTGTTCTTTTAGAATGTTTTAGCTTTCATTTTAATTTTTGCTTTGCTTTATCCAATTTTTTTGCTTTGCTTTTTCATTTTGCTCAGTTGCTTTGCTCTGCTTTCTCTTTTTTTTAGCTTTGCTTTGATTTTTGTTTTTATTGTTGTGTTTTAATTTTTCATCGTACTTTTTGCTCTTCCATTAATATGCATTTTTCTGTTGCTCTTTATTCATTTTCTTTCGGCTGAGTCCCTTTATTCCGCCAACTGAACCGCCAACTTATCCAGCATGTGTTGTACACTTCAAGCTGCAACCCAGTTTACTTGAAAACACCAATACACTCTCACATCCATACACACGCACTACGTCCTGTTTAGTTTACTCAATTCACCTATAACGCATGTCTTTGGACTGTGGGGGAAAATGGAGCACCCGAAGAAAACCCACACGAACACAGGGAGAACATACAAACTCCACACAGAAATATCAACTGAGCCAGTCTGGACTCAAACCAGCTACCTTTTTGCTGTGAAGTGACAGTGCTAGCCACTGAGCTATCCTCTGTTGCTCTATTTAAAGCAATTTTGTTCTTTAATTTCTTTTTACTTTGCTTTATTGTTGCATTATTTATGTTTTGCTTTTTAATGTTGCTTTTTTTTTTTTTTTTTTTGCATTTTTGTATTATGTTTTGTTATTTTAGGAATGCCCCTGAAAAATTGAGAAACTGATGCTCTGTCAGATTCCACTTTTTTTCCGACGCTTCTAGTGCCAGTTTTCTCCCTGAAGTATCGCTAACATGCACAAATGTGCCTCTGTGGTACAGTGTGTTGGGTATCAGCCCTCAGCCAAGTGCGCTTGACCCGATGAAGTGTGTTTAGAGCAAGTGTTTATGAATAGCTCCCTCCCAGACCGCCACAGGGAGCTGTGCGCTGGTTGCACAAACAGGGCCTTCCGTGTGGTCTTAAACATATAAATAGTTCTGTTGTGCTTCCAAGTCACCCTGCTTCTCACCTCCTTCCCTGCGGGGCTCCATTTGTTTTCTCTCTCTTTTTTGTGTAATTTTATGCACCGTTGGACAAAGCTGTTGACATATTTACACATCCTCCTAGTGCAAATGTTGAAAGAAATCAAGTAAAGCCTCCTATTATTTTGATTTGTGTCAGACGAGGGAATTCCCCAATGTGTGATAGACCAAAGATATCGTCTCTGAAGACCCGATGTGCAAGTGTCTGTGTGTGTTTGTGCTGAAAACGAGCCGAGGATTTGTCCTGATGGAGTCTCAGTATGAGCGCATCGTAGAACAGGACGAGTTTTTTTTTTTTAAATGGTTATACAGCTGAGCGTCTGGGGATGAATATGAATGCATTACAAACAAGGAGGGAAAAAATAAACAAAAGCAACAGGAACTGATGCGGTTTCGCAGTTTGCCTCATTCGTCAAGACCTTACAGTGTACTGGATTGATCTCCTTCCCTCGCTCTCGTTCTCACATTCATGAGTCATTTTCGTGTTGAAGTCTGGGTTTACTCCAAACAGTCTTTCGGTGCTGGCCTTTCTCCATAACTACAAAACAAAACACAGCTTTCTGCCTAGCAGGGGTGCGTCGCTCTCTTGCTAGCATGGCAGTTTAGCGGGGCATCCGCTTGTGGAGAGGACTCTGAGTGCTGGTGAAGGGTGGTTTTGAGCTGGCCAAGTTTTCACAGCCGCCTTTGTCTCGTAAAATAACCTTAACGTCGCTATAAACAGCCGCTCGCCGCAAGGATCAATCCACCAACCACAAAATTAATAGAGCAAAGCACAACCTGTTAGAGGGGAAAGGAGAGGAGAGGCAAAGTAGGCAAAGAGTGGAGAGCCGTGACGACTGGAGACATTGAAGGGGACCTTCCCTACGAATATTAATTCTTAAACTGTTATGCTTGATTACCTTCAGTTGTTAATATGGGTTATACCAGCTCAGCTACATTTATTTTAGTAAGCTACTCTTTCATTATTCATATTCATTTGATATCTACTTTTATTTGATTTCAGTTTTATTTCAATTTACACGCTCTTCATTTCAGAATGAATGTATGACACTTGTATGATTGCAGGCGTATCAAATTACATTATGATTTCAAGTTTGAGCTCTTCACTCTAATTGAGATTCGATTAAATGAAATAGCCTGGTGTATATTTTACATTCCCAAATAATGGTAAAAAAAAGCTGCAGTTTGGCGGCTTTAAATCGTTACTACTAAAAGTTTCATTTTTGGTAATTCAAAGTAGGGCCGTGCAATTAATCGCAATCGCAAAAAAAAAAATTGCGATTTAAGCACATGCAATTTTTAAATCGCAAGGGCTGCAATATTATCTATTCATGTATTTAGATTTTTGTTCACGTTCTTGTGCGTGTGACTTTAATATGTTAACTTATCAGAGCTGACGCAGCACACCGGGCAATTACAGCTAAGCTGAGCGGGAGAAAGATGTTAACCAATCAGAGCTCACTCCGCGCACGACGAAGTTGAGCGGGAAAACCGAATAAGTGATTTTAATTTACATTAGTTTTTATTTATTGTTATGGCTGGAACTGAGGTTAGTTCATCTTTATTTTTTATGTTGTCTGTTTTAGGACAATTTATTACAGTTTTGTTTATCAAGCAGTTAGTGCTACTGTGTACAGTATGTGTTTAACTACAGTTGAGGTTAGTTAATCTTCATTTATTTTATGTTGTCTGTTTTAAAGACAATTTTACTTCAGTTTTGTTTATTAAACTTAATCCTATGTTATTTCATTGTGAAATGTTTGTTATGCACTTATTGTGCACTGAATATATTTAGAATGTGTGTATGTAGCGCGTTTGACAAAGCAAAAACAGTTGCCAAAATCGCAAATCGCAATATTCGTTCCAAAAATCGCAATATGATTATTTTGTCCATATTGCACAGCCCTAATTCAAAGGGGGTTTTTTTTTTGGTACATGATATATACAGTATGTCACAAAAGTGAGTACACCCCTCACATTTCTGCAAATATTTATTTATATCTTTTCATAGGACAACACTGCAGAAATGACTCTTTGACACAATGAAAAGGAGTCAGTGTAAAGTTAGTTTAGCAGTGTAAATTTAGTGTCCCCTCAAAATAACTAAAAATACAGCCAAAAATAGCTGAACCCCTGGCAACAAAAGTGAGTACACCCCTAAGTGAAAATATACAAATTGAGCACAATTAGACATTTTCCTTCCCCTGTGGCATGTGACTCTTTAGTTTTACACTGTCTCAGGTGTTTCCAGATAGCAGGCGAGTTAAATTTGGTAAATTTCTGAGCGTCACATCCAAAGATTGTCTTTGAAAAAAGACGGATAAGTGCTTCCAGCATTGCTGCAGGTATTGAAGGGATGGGGGGTCAGCCTGTCAGTGCTCAGACCGTACGCCGCACACTGCACCAAATTGGTCTGCATGGTTGTCCTCAAAGGAAGCCTCTTCTAAAGATGCACAAGAAAGCTCGCAAACAATTTGCCGCAGACATTCAAACTAAGGACCAGGATTACTGGTACCATGTCCTGTGGTCTGACGAGACCAAGATAAACATATTTGGTTCAGATAGTGTCAAGCGTGTGTGGTGGCAACCAGGTGAGGAGTACAAACACAAGTGTGTCTTGTCTATCATTAAACATGGTGGTGGGAGTGTCATCATGTGGGACTGCATGAGTGCTGCTGGCATTGGGAAGCTACAATTCAATGAGGAAAACATGAATTCTGACAAGTACTGTGACATACTAAAGCAGAGCATGATCCACTTCTTCCGGAAACAGGGTCATAAAGCAGTGTTTCAGCATGATAATGACCCCAAATACACCTCACTGGCTTGCTAAAGGGACTCAGGGTAAAGGTGATGGACTGGCCAACCATGTCTCCAGACCTAAACCCCTTAAAACACCTCTGGGGCATCCTGAAAAGGAAGGTGGAGGAGCACAAGGTGTCAAATGTCCACCACCTTGGTGATGTTGTGATGGAGGAGTGGAAGAGGATTCCAGTGGCAACCTGTGAAGCTCTGGTCAACTCCGTGTCCAACAGAATTAAAGCCGTGCTGGAAAATGATGGTGGCCACACAAAATATTAACTTTTCAATTTTTTTCTAAGTGGTGTACTCACTTTTGTTGCCAGGGGTTCAGCTATTATTGGCCGTGTTTTTAGTTTTTTTTGAGGGGACACTAAATTTACACTGCTAAACAAACTTTACACTGACTCCTTTTCATTGTGTCAAAGAGTCACTTCTGCAGTGTTGTCCTATGGAAAGATATAAATAAATATTTGCAGAAATGTGAGGGGTGTACTCACTTTTGTGACATACTGTACATATTCTAAATTATAGTAGAATACACTCATCGGCCACTTTATTAGGTACACTTTACTAGTACCGGGTTAGACTCCCTCTTGAACTCATTGTCACGTTCAAGAAACCAGTCTGAGATGATGCTTTATGACATGGTGCGTTATCCTGCTGGAATTAGCCATCAGAAGATGGGTACATTGTGGTACACCCCATAAAGGGATGAACATGGTTAGCAACAATACTCAGGTAGTGTGCCAAGAAAATATCCTCCACAGCATTACACCACAGCCACAAGCCTGAAGCCTTTCATGTTGTTGACACCAAAGTCTGACCCTACCATGTAAATGTCACAGCAGATCGAGACTCATTAGACCAGGCAATGTTTCTTCAATCTTCTTTTTTTCAATTTTGGTGAGCCTCTGCAAGTTGTAGCCTCAGTTTCTTGTTCTTAGCTGACAGAAGTGGCACCCGGTGTGGTCTTCTGCTGCTGTACCCCATCAAGGTTTGATGTGTTGTGCATTCAGAGATGCTCTTCTTCATACCTTGGTTGTAACGAGTGGTTATTTGAGTTATTGATGCCTTTCTATCAGTTCGAACCAGTCTGGCTATTCACTTGTGACCTCTGGCATCAACAAGGTATTTGTGCCCACAGAACTGCCGCTCACTGGATATTTTCTCTTTTTTGGATCATTCTCTGTAAACCCTAGAGATGGTTGTGCGTGAAAATCCCAGTAGATTAGCAGTTTCCGAAATACTCAGACCAGCCCGTCTGGCACAGACAACCATAATACATTCAAAGTCTCTCAAATCACCTTTCTTCCCCATTCTGATGCTCAGTTTGAACTGCAGCAGATCGTCTTGACCGAGTTTACATGCTTAAATGCGTTGAGTTGCAGCCATGTGATTGGTTGATTAGAAATTTGCATTAGAGAGAAGTTGGACAGGTGGACCTAATAAAGTGACTGGTGAGTGTATTTACCCAGTAAAACCTTTTTGTAGCATTTGTACCTGTGAAAATATAAATAAATATTGGCTATTTAAAATATATTCTCCTTTTCTCGCTTCTTTCTTATGAAACCATGGTTACAAAATTATCCTGAGATGTTTTATTATAAGGTTAGTTTGATAAGTATAGATAGATAGATAGATAGATAGATAGACAGACAGACAGACAGACAGATAGATAGACAGATAGATAGATAGATAGATAGATAGATAGATAGATAGATAGATAGATAGATAGATAGATAGATAATCAAATAAATAATCAATCAATCAATCAAATAGCACCTAATGTTACATAATCTGCTATTAAATTAATCTCTAATATGGACATAAATACCACAGTAGCCAACTATTCACCAGAACATGTTTATGAGCCTCCTCCTGCTAAAAAATGCAATTAATTGAAACGAGCATCAAAAACGTGCACTTTCTCTACCTTGTGAGCTCCTTTTAGAGTTTTTTTCCTGTGGCCTTCTCTGCAGGAAAGCATGCCACATTCTTGCCATTTATCCACAAACAGTCTTCAGGTTCATCAAGAGACTTTCGCTCACTACCATGCGCCTTTCTATTTCTGCAGGCCAGGATTTCAGACTTCGGGGAGGCTTTCATCTGTCCAATTATTATCATTAGGATTTGTTTCATGCTGAAATATGCCAAGGGTGTAGAAACAGGCAGGCTGCCCAAACTAGTTTATTAGCTTGCAGGAGATCCGACGTGAGAGGCATTTGCTCTGAAATCTCGGAGGAGACTTTTAACTCTTATAACTGTTGATGACGCTTGACTAGAATGCCATTTTAATAAGTTTGAATGACAATGACTATGCGTAGCAGAAAAGCGGGAAGTCTGACTATGCCTTTTGCACTATACAGAACACAATTTCAAGCTCACCTACTGTATGGCGCGCACACACACTCACATTTCAGGAGAGGACCTGTTTGAGAACGGCTGATTGTAATGATATACCATGATGGCATCAGCATATGCTTTCTTTGAAGTGGCCTCTCAACTTTTGCCACAAACTCGAGAGCAAAGCAAGTTCTCAGTAAGAAAAGAGCATACCCTTATGGCTGGTTTATACTTGATGTGGCCGCAAGTTCACTTAGGTGTGCATGGTGAATCTGACATCATTGGTGTTAGCAGATGTTTGCTTCGTGTGCGTGCGACATGAATTCATCTGGCGGAGTGCACAGTATTTTAAGTAACTTTGTTTGCGACTCCGCATCCGAAGATGCACAACTTGGAGCCGAGTCTGCCCAAGCTGGGAAAATTAGAATATCCAAAACAACCTCCTGATTTGAAGTCCTTTAGCTTTCCTTTGAAGCTTTCAGGGAAAACAATGCCTATATTATGTGCACAGGTTTTTAAGTAAATTATTGTCTTTTTATAGTATAAATGGTTTTCCCAGTACCGGGTTGGGGCTGGAAGGATTTTATGTGTAAAACATTTGCTGGAATAGTTGGTGGTTCATTCCACGCTGGCCACCCCAGATAACTAAAGCCTCATTCAAACTATTAGCGACTCGCTGCGGCAAAGCAACAAGCGACCATTCATTTCAATGGAACGCGAGCGACTTCTGGCGAGCTCAGTCTATGCGTGCAACAGTGACCATTAGCGACCAGGTGGGCATGTCGACTGAAACTATAAAGTTGAGAATCTTCAAGTTTATGCAAATGAAGAGCAACTTTCTTGAGCGACAGCCAATCAGAGCACCAGTAGAGCTCACGTGATCTTCTTTCAGCTCGCTTAGAGGTGGGCTGTATTCTCTGTGCTGTGAACCTACATGAACCTGCGTTTGCCGCAGATCGCCACCCAGAGCAACAGGCAGCAACAAAATCACTGCTAGTGTGACTGATGCATAAGGGACTAAGCTGAAGGAACATGAATGAATAAATGAGTGAATGTATGAAAAGGTTTGCATTAAGTACGCAGTTAGCTTGGATATATAAATGTAGCCTATAGTCATTTAAACAACTGTAATAATAGCCAATAACTGTGGTGCTCATGGTGACCTGAGTTCGATTCCTGGCTCGAGGTCCTTTGCTTTGTCAATGCTTTCCTGTCTGTTACCTCAACTGTCCTACCAACGAAAGTTGAAAAATAATAATAAAAAAGCAAACATTTTCAAGAGTGTCCTCCAAAATTATACGCAACTTATTAAACTTGTTCATTTAGCAACTCCACCTGCTAACTTCTTCTTTATTACTGTTTCGCTAGGACAGTTACTCCAAGTCACCCCCTGTTGTTACAAATAAAAGTAAAATGGTAGGCATGTCAAGTATAAAAGCCTTCACAGTTCTCAGCTGTGCGCGTGCAGTCAGCGGAGGCTCAAGCTACAGAGCAGGTCAACGTATAAATCAGCCTACGAAAATTTTTTTTTTCTATATTTAAACTGAGGAGGCAGAGTGGCACAGTGGTTAGCGCTGCTGCCTCACAGCAAGGAGGTCAATGTTTCAAGTCCCAGCTGGGCCAGTGGGCCTTTCTATGTGGAGTTTGTGTGGTGTGGTGCTCTGGTTTTCCCCACAGTCCAAAGACATGCGCTATACTGTAGGTGAAATTGGATTAACTAAATTAAATGTGAGAATGTATGGGTGTTTTCCAGTACTGGGTGGCAGCTGGAAGGGTATCCGCTGTGTGAAACATATGTCAGAATATTTGGTACTTCATTCTGCTGTGGCGACCCCTGACAAATAAGGGGCTTTGTTTTTGTCGCATTGACTAATGGCCCATTTCCACTGAGAGGTACAGTACAGTAGGGTACCCTTTTGGTGGGCGTGGTGTACGACAGAAAGTTTCAGACGACATCATTTTTAAATGAGGAAATGTCACAGTAAAGTCGCTTGAGTCGTTCACATATCATATGAGAAGCACTTCTCACAAAACAGATGCTTTATACACATAAATACTTGTGTATACATTTTAATTACTAACCTTTCTATGAACATGATTTGATTATAACTGCAGATAAATGATTGTGAGAAATAGCCTACAATTAATGTCTGCAATTATATAAAATAAATAAATAAATAAGTAAATGTTTGTCAATGTTTGTTTGAGCTCAGGTCGGCCATGGCTTGTTATTATATGTATATATTATTACAGTATAATGTCTCAGCTGTGTTTTTAAAAATGGCGCTTCCTTTGTTTTCATTCTCCTGCTTATGTAAGTGAAATATCTCTGTAAAACCAATAGCGTTCAGCACGCCTAGCTCCGCCCTATGGTACCCTTTGGGCCTGTTGGTACCCTTTACAAAAGGTGACCAAATGTGGTACAGTACTGTCACGATTGTCAGATGCATGCGCTCTGTCTTTTCATGTTTTTGTTGTCACGTGTGTCAGTGTTGTAACTCCATGTGATCTGAGGCGTGTTTGTTTACATCACGTGATCAGCGGAGATCAGTGGTTTCAGCTGATGGCACTTAGCTCCGCTATATTAGAACGGATAGCCAGGACGTAAGTGTCAGTTCGTTACACAGTATTTCAAGGCAAGGCAAGGCAAGTTTATTTATAAAGCACATTTCATAC
Source organism: Danio albolineatus (assembly GCA_903798035.1). Lineage (NCBI taxonomy): Eukaryota > Metazoa > Chordata > Actinopteri > Cypriniformes > Danionidae > Danio > Danio albolineatus. The sequence continues at coordinate 2,391,695 of CAIGQQ010038995.1, forward strand.
ACAGTGGCAATTCAAAGTGCTTTACATAAACAGGAATACAATTGAAGTATAAGAAAATAAAAACAAATAAAAACAGATTCAAATGAGTTAAGACAAGTTATAAAAGAATGAGAAGAAAAGAAAGACACAATAGTGCGATCTGTCGGACGTGGCACAGTGCTCATTCAGTAAAGTCACAGCTAACCAGATGTGTTTTCAGTCTTGATTTGAAAGTGCCTAATGTTGGAGCACATCTGATCATTTCTGGAAGCTGATTCCAGCAGCGGGGGGCGTAATAGCTGAATGCAGATTCACCCTGCTTTAACTGAACTCTTGGAATTTCTAGTTTATATGATCCTAATGATCTGAGTGATCTGTTAGGCTTGTATTCAGTGAGCATATCTGTAATGTATTGGGGTCCTAGGCCATTTAGTGATTTACAGACAAGTAATAATACTTTAAAATCTATTCTACATGTAACTGGGAACCAGTGTAGAGACCTGAGGACAGGTGTGATGTGCTCTGAATTCATGGTTCTGGTCAGAATCCTGGCCGCAGCGTTCTGGATGAGCTGCAACTGTCTGACTGTCTTTTTGGGAAGGCCAGTGAGGAGCCCATTACAGTAATCCACCCTGCTGCTGATAAAAGCATGAATAAGTTTCTCTAAGTCTTCACAGGAAACAAAGCATCTAATTCTTGCAATGTTTTTGAGATGATAATTTTGTGTTAATTTTGTGTCTCGCCAGGATCGGCTTGGACTCACTCTCTTGGAGTTTCCTGCGGTGGCTCCTGTGTCTGAATCTTCGTTCCACGCTCCTTGTGGTCTTGTCACTCCCGCTACATTCACTGTTAATAAATATTTTCACTTGCAACTGGATCCGTTTTGCATTCGATCATTTACTGAACGGGACAGAACGAACTGACACTGACGTCCTGGCTATCCGCTCTAATATAGAGGAGCTAAGTGTCATCAGCTGAACACAAGGAGCGTGGAACGAAGGTTCAGACACAGGAGCCACCACAGGAAACTCCAAGAGAGTGAGTCCAAGCCGATCCTGGCGAGACACAAAATTAACATGAAATACTGTGTAACGAACTGACACTGACGTCCTGGCTATGATCCCCGCTGATCACGTGATGTAAACAAACACGCCTCTGATCACAAGGAGTTACACAACTGACACACAAAGACAACAAAAACATGAAAAGATAGAGCGCATGCATCTGACAATCATGACAGGTACGGTTCGCTTTTAGGTACCCTTTGACAGTGGAAACAGCCATAAAAGCATACCGAACCTAACCGTACCGTACCACTCAGTGGAAATTGGCCATTAGTGTAGCAAAGCCCTGGTTAATTTGGAGTTATCATATTCAGCTATTAACTATGGTTTTGCAAATCTAACTATAGTTTTACCATGCTGTAGTGAAACTGCAGTTATACAATTGTAAGTCAATGTGCCAAAAAGCACGGTTACTATAATTTGACTGTTAAAAAGGAAAAACACTGGTTGATTTTCATAAGGTTATGTGACTTCTTGCCCACTTACATGTGTATGTCTACATTTTCTGTCTCTTTCTCTCTGTCTCTCCTGGGAGAATCTGGCCCTGTCTGAGGCCACAGGCCCATCGATCGGTCCGCTGAGTGCTATCCCTCTCTCTTAAAGGAGTGCCATCTCTCTATTTCTCTCTCCTCCGTTCCCACTTCCACCGTAACAAAGTGAAGGCCCAAGGGGTGAAGGTAAAAGCCAAGCGAACCATTGACATGCTCACACATCTGCCCATGAAGAGGCTGGCTGATCAGGACGTATGATCACCTCATTCAACCATATCACACTGGCCTTTAAAGAGCTGCCACATTGACCGCAGACGGATGTTGCCACGGCGGCCAGTCTGTCTGATAAGGAAGCAGATTAAGTAGGGAACGGGAGAAAGATATTAAAGTTGGGAGGACTTTTTCTTCTTTGAAAAGTAGTATTTCTTGCGAGAAAATAAGTTCAATTTTACTTCAGTAGTTTGTGTCAATATGTGTGATTTTGAGGCTCAAAAAGATTAGAATGGCCTTGGAAATGGCACTCTTTTCTATGTAGATAACAGCTACTTTCTACTTGAATATGGAAAGGCGGTAATCTCCAGAAGAGCTGGTCAAGAGTATATAATCGCGTGTGTCCATGTGGCAATTCAGAATAGTTCTAATCCGCAGACAAGTCTCCTTAAGGCCATGACACACCGAGCTTACGTCAAAGGACTGGGGACTACAAAAGATGACAGTGTTTTCACCATGCGTCTGCTGTTGCGTTTCAGTCAAAAAGCTGCACTTTAAATTCCAAAAGGTCTACAGGTAACTGCAAACTAGCGTAAGGCATTTTCTACAGTGTTTCAGGCTATAGAGTCACTGAATAACTAAAGAAACGTTATCGGCATGATGGTGTAAAAGTATACATTACTAACTGATTACCATGTTCTGCTACAGGCACCAATCACAGAAATAAGTACAGTTAGAAGAGCAAAATACAGTAAGTGCTGTTCTGTGGTTATCGTATTATGGAGCAATTCAATGTTCATGTTAAATCCAAAGAAATTCACATACTATTTGTAAGTGGAACAGTATTAACAGTATTTTTTTATGATGATCTAATTATTATTATCTTATTATTATGATTTATTATGATCGTTTGAATTGGTTACAAAATAGGAGCGTGAAATGATTTGAAATGAATTGTACCCAGTTTAAATGAGAAACAGAAAGAAAGAGAGAGGGAGAGAAAGAGTCCACGGAAGCCAAAGAGTAAAAGAACTTTAGAAACAGTTGCAATGTTCTGTTATATCGTCCTCGACCATGTGACCAAAAACAAAATTTGAGACATTCAAACTGACCAATTTGACCACATTGCAGACCTCCAATTTCCACACATCTCAGCCGAGAGCCCTGATTTTTTTCAGTCTTTCTGTTGGAATCTCTATTGGGTCTTTTTCGTAAGAAAGTAAAATAAATATTGCATACATCATGCGCGAAAATCACACCACATAGGTATGCCATTTAAACACCTACAGGTCGAAAAAACTTGATTTATATATTCTTTTTTTCATTTTTATTTATTTATTTTATTTGTTTTTCAATACTTTTTCTTGTTTAAACCTATAACTAATCAACTTGTCAAAAATAGGCTTGGCATTAGTGCAAATCACAGCAAAACAAATCAGCTACTGGATGCTATATGAAAACAGTAATATATAATATGAAGTAATAATTAATCCCTGTGAACAGATTAAATGCAGGATTTATAAAAAGACAATTTTTGGTAACACTTTAGTTTGAGTAACAATTCTCAAAATTAACTACTGGCTATTATTAAGAACTGTTTATTAGCACTTGGAAAGTATGATCTTATTTTACATACCTAATCCTACCTTATACCTAATCCCAATCACTACTTTACTAACTAATAATAAGTAGCTAATTAGTTTGTTGAGCTAAACACCTTAGTTAATAATAAGTTAGTTTGTTAATAGTGTAAATTGTACATTAAAATAAAATGTAGTCGGCACCAATAGCCTAGTGGTTAAGTGTAGCATCAGCATATAGCATCAATGTGCTTAAAGCGACCTGAGTTTGAATCCCAGCTCAAGGCATCCTTCCCCTCTCTCTGCACCCAATGATTTCCTGTCAATTCTCTACACTGTTCTATCCATTAATGGTTTAAAATAATTAATAATTGGACAATTATTCAAAAATAAATAAATAAAATGTGTTTTTAATAGGGCTGTCAAAAAATTAATCGTGATTAATCACATCCAAAATAAAAGTTTAACAACATATTTGTGTGTGTACTGTGTATATTTTATTATGAATATATAAATACACACATGTATATACTTGATAAAATGTTGGTTTATATTTAGATATATAAAAAATATATGTGTATGATACAAATTTTACATTTGAATATGATGTAACTACTTTGATGTAACTTTTTTATATATAGTTTTGGCTTCTATGAATGTGTTTATCACATATACATGATAAATATATATAACACAAACACATATTATGTCAAAACAAACTTTTATTTTGGATGTGATTAATCACGATTAATTCTTGGACAGCCCTAGTTTTTAATAATGTGTATTATTATCATCACAACTGTCAATTACCATCCGCTCTTCTTTTCCAGGTCAATGTGTCTTTGCTGTGTGCAATGTAAATGAGAATGTCATACAAGCAGCATTTAAAAGAAGATGCAATTGACCATCAAGATCTGCAACAGCATTTAAAGTACACCAAAACAAAGCATCAAAAAAATAAACTTATGAACTTGTAGACTTTAATGGTTGAAAAAGCCAAACAATGAACAGTGTATCATCTTCCCCAGTTGACAAAAATAAATGTCCTGCTTTCCAGCATAGCACGTCTTTGTTCGTCCTTCATGTTCAGCTCAGTTTTAAGAAGCTACTTTATCAGTGATCTATCAGCGCTCACAATCACTTCACTGGATTAGCATCAGGCTTACCTGAACCGCCACTAAGCCCTCCAATCACGGCTCTCTAACCACTATCAGTTTAGCAGTAATGGCGCGGTTGCACTAACTATCCAGACCCCACCATAAGGGAAGGACTCAGACGTGAATGATTTTCCTTCTTTTAAGCGGGTCGTTTAGTCGGTGCTTTGCAGCCAGCATGGTACTGACCTTGCTAAAAGATTGATCTCGGTCTTCAGAGGAAGCCAAGCCGGCCCGAGCCGAGAACAGTGGGCTCCTATTAAAATATGAAAAGATTTTCTTATTCTTGGAAAACCAACAGAGATTTCCCCCCACTCTTTTCTTCCTTTAATTGCCAAAATTAAAAGAAAGGAAAAGGACATCAAAGGAAAATAGGAGTGATTTGCATGTAGATGTTGAGAGAGTGACTTTAATGCGCTACTGTGGCATTTTATTATTTATTAAGATTTTTTTTTTTTGAAAGCCCGGCGCCAAAGCACACTCTCGCGACCAGCAGAGAAAGATTTTAGACAGCTGCAATTAAAACACAGAAGAATTAATTATAGTCAATAAGGCTTTTATGGGAAATCAGCTAGGCAAGATTGGCTCTTATTTCAAATCTCTCATGCTGTCTCTAAAGCTCCCCAGCTTGGCTTTCTGCGCCTATACAAAGAAATTCTCGCACATGGGAAAGACGGAGACAGTTGCGTAATGCGTATGAGAGACGTGAGACTTGAACAATCACTCCCATCCCTTATGAAAAAGCTGTGGTAGATTATAACAAGCTCCGTCATTTCTGTGGTTATCCAGCCTGTCATTCTCTGACTTCAAGTCATGTGGTTGTCCGTTTCTTTAATATTCCATTTTTTTTGCGAAGATAATTTGATTTTAATTGATTTTGGTACTATGCTGTAGGATCTATGTTCCGTCGTCTGGATAAATCATCATCTTCATCAATATCACTAATGCAGAATTGATCATCGTGGGAACGGCCTAAAATAAAAGTCATAAACGCACATGCTTGTTCGTTATAAGGATGACACTTTCATTTCTCCATTGCGATCCCAGGCTCCGTTTAACATTATGAATCATTAACTCATACAAATCACCTTGGTGAACCGGTTGTCACGGTTACCTGCGGTGTTGACCTAGCTGTGATTGGCCTCCTGTGCGTCCTGGGTGATTTAATATCCAATCGGGTAATAGGCTGCGCTAGAGACTGGGTTTGTGTATATCAGACAGTGTGTGTGTGGGGTGAGGGGGGGATTATTTTAGGAAATGCTGTTTAATTATGAGAGAAAATCATCGTGGATGGCCTCAAGTTATTCAATTAAGGAATTAATTCAGCACATAAAAAAGATCATAAAATCTAAACAACCCCTTAGCGGTACTTAATATGTGATCCGCGGGAGTGAAATTGCAGGCAAAAATCAAAATACAAATTTCAATACATGTTGAGCAGATATGAGGTGTGAGTCAAGGTTTCTGGCCACCTGTGCAGTTGAAAATAGACATGTTTATGATGTTTGGACTCCATTTACACCTGCTTTAATGACAAATTAAGACTCAATTTAAGTATACTTACCGGTTACAGGCTTAAAAATAAAGGTTATTTATTGCTATTGAATGTTCCATGATGAACTTTTAACAACAACGAGACCTTCTCACCTCACTAAAATTGTTGTTGTTGTTGTTTTTTTAATTGAAATTATTGAAATGTAATCTTCGCAATATAAAGGGCTTATTTAAAGATACTTTAACTACAAGATTCTTTGGAGAACCAACAAGTTTTCTATGGCATAATTGTAATTTTGAATCTATCTTTGCTTCTATATTTCTTGGCATGTCTGGGGCTACACACTGATGCAATGGTCATAGTAACAACACCCAATCACATTCAACTTGGACCACAAAAAGCACTGGGTAAATACCAACCGTGATAATAAGCTTTTCCTTTATTTTGATAAATTAATCTGGTTTTGCACCAGCTTCTGATCTAGTATTTGCATTAAATGACTTGATTGTCTAATTCCTTTCTTGGCGCTTGTTACGTTTCAGCACTTTTGGCAATGCTTGACATCACCTGATTCAATGTAAATGAGAAGTTTTAATGCAGGTGTTAATATATTTACCTTTTATTTAAGTATTAATTGATAGATTTTTATATGATTAAGAAAATACTCTGATTAAGAGTCTACCATGTAAGCGATTTCTGATGACCTTAATCCGGCTAAAGTCATAATTGAGCTAAACAGAAATGGAATTAAGACATGTGGAGCATGCCGATTTTAGTCACATTATTGAAGTGCAGAACAGGCATGTAAACACCTTAATCAAACTATTACCGTCGTGATTTTCACCCCATTTCGTGTCAGGATAGTCTACACACACATGGCTGTTTGACATTATTCTTGTACCTACCGAGTAAGTAAAAGACCGCAGACACATACACTGCAAAAATGTGGTATCAAATTCAAAACAACACTCTTCCAGCAGTTCATACTCGCATCCAATATCTCGTTTGTCACGGGGGGCATTCATAAAATGTTCCCGAATGAAAGTGAAAGTGCCAAACTACAGTTAAAGTCGACAAATTAGAAGTGAAACACCCAAACTTACACGAAACTCTAGAGGAAACGTGGATAGCGTGATGACGCAATGATGTTAATCAAATATGTGCTATAACGTAAAATGGGATCATGAAAGGAATATTCAAAAAGCAACTCATGTAAACACCTTAATCATATTATTGTCTTAATCACATTAAGAGGCAAATAATTCAATTACTGATGTCTATGTAAACGTAGTCAGTGATTTATCCTCAAAAATGTCCCTAAAAAAACAATGTCTGCTGCTTGTTCAAACTACTCATTTAAAATGAGCTGAAAACTCAAATATTGAGACTTTTTGAGAACAACTTTGTTTGAGTTTTATGTTCAGTCCACTTAAATTTGTTAAGTTAACTTAATCGATTTGTGTTGGGGCAACATGCATAAATTGTGTATAACCCTGCATTTTTTTACAGTGTGTGTAATGAGAATGTGTGCAACAAAACAAGGTACTCAAACTGTGCTGGTAATTATTAAATGATTAGAATCATTCTTACCATTCACTCTATTTGCATTCAGACGTATTCCTTTCATTTGCATTTGTTTCCACATAACATGGGTTTGTTCATTCAGTAGTTTTTGTAAACGTACGGTAACTCTAAACACGTAAAGAAGGGTGCTTTCACACCTGCCTTATTTAGTTTGGGTGAATCACACTAGAGTTCGTTTTCCCTGGTGCGGTTCGTTTGGGCAGGTGTGAATGTAGCAATCGCACTCGAGTGCGCACCAAAAGCGGACCAAAGAAGTGTACCGAGACCTACTTGAAGAGGCGGTCTCGGTACGCTTTCAAACAAACCCTGGAGTGGTTTGTTTGTGATGAGAACATGATCCGATCTAAAACAGACCCAACCGCATAAAGTACTGCACCTTTTTGGACTAATCCAGCTGCCGTAGTCTGATGCACTGTCCCATCTTATGGGGTTTGGAGGAAAACTTTTTAATGACAGCCCTTTACCAACAGTTTTAAACTGAGAGAGAGGGAGAAAAACATCACCTGATGGATCGTTGGTAATAGTTCTGGAAGACGACTATGTCGCTCGCAGTTTAGCTACATTAATTCACGCATTAATTCTTCGCCATTTGCAATGCATTAAAACATTGTTTCCCAGCCGCAGCCGCGCTTCATTCTCAAAATGTATAGTTTGTCTAAAGTGATGTATACAAACTATATAGTTTACTATGACCAGGGATACAATCAGCCAGTGCAGCGACATTTTGTGTTTACTTGTGGGAGTTGCATTGGCATTTTTCCTCATGTTAATTCTGACCAACCCAAAAGCAGCTTTGGAAATACGTTCAATAACATCTGTCCAATGGGTGATTGTGAGGGAGCCGTAGGTGAAGACATGGAAACGGTGTGAATCCAAATGCTGGAGGTTTAATAAGCAAACAGCAATTAACAGGCAGGGTCGTAGTCACAAACAGGCAAATGTCGATACAAACGATAAGGGAGTCCAAAACAAGCAAACAAAGCAGAGTCCAAAATCCAAAGAAGCAGTGGTCAAAAGCCAGGCAAAGATCATAACAACAAGGCAAAACACAATGGTAAAGGATACGCTCGGTAAGGCAGTGGAACTGGCAATACTTCGCAAAGAGAAGTTCTACACAGTGTGTTTATATATGGTGGTGGCAGGAAGTACCACAGAGGAAGTGCAGAGTCAATATTCTGGAGAACGCTCCCTCTGGTGGTGGGATGAATGAGACTCGGCCTCATTCGTTACAGTGATGTGGATTTTGTCACATGACTGCCTTTTGGTTCTTTTTAACTGGTTCGGACCAAAGCAATCAGTGTGGTGTGAAAAGGACCCAAAACGGCAGAAAAATGCTACAATGTATCATTTGTTGCCCTTGGTCCGGACCAAATGAACCAAACCACAGATGCGAAAGAACCCTAAATGTGATGTGGAGCGTGATGAAATAAAAAAAGAGTCTTGATGAAATCAAATACAAGAGGTCTCAATCCAAGTCATGTTAATACCATGTGGACATGGTGAATCATATCAGCTCACCCTTGATTGGATCTAACTCCAGATGGAAGCATGTCCTATATTGGTGTAGCCACCTTAAATAGAGAATAAGGATGAAGAGAAAAAAGGAGAAAAGGCAGAATATAGCTGTCCTAATGAGTAGTAAGTACATCCTGATGTCTTTCTGACCTTCATCTGCTGGGACAGAGCTGTCACTGAGAAATACGTCTATGAGTCTGTGTGTCTGGCCTCTGGCTGCCAGCTGAAAATGCATATTTCGCCCTTAAAGCATATTCTAATGTATGGCAATCAGGGCTGAATTCATCTGACTGTATTTTAGATGTCGTGATGTGGAGAAAGAACAAGGATGAAAGGCAGGAAGAGACAGAAAGAGAAGGACAGGGGAGAAAAAAAAAACAGCATTTTCAGCAGTGTCTGCCACTTATACAGAAATGCGCCCACTGCCCAAGGAAAAGCACCACTGTGTCACATTTAAAGCTTTCCCCACTGTGTTGCAGAGCGAGAAGGGGAGACAACAAGCCACAAAACTCCCACAGAGCAGCAAAGAACACCCGCGGAGCAGCAACTTGAGCCTGAGGTGAGGAGTAGCCCACAAAGACGGAGTTGGCATTGAGGTCTCGCATAGCAGGAGATCTGATAGACCTTTAGTCCTGCCCAGAGTCTACTGACAGCAGAGAGGTGGCCATTCAGTTATTTTATTTATTTATTTACATTTTAAAATGATTGTCTATGTCTATGGCACTTTAATTATTGTAAATAATATTTCCCAAGTGCTGCTTTATTTTATTTTCTGAAAGCAGCTGAGAGTTTCCCTGCTGTGTTTGGGAGCATTGACTTGCTTAAATGTCCTTCCTGGTTTCATCTCCATCATTGTAGTGGTTGGGACTGAAGCAGCTAATATTAATTTACACTGATGAGGGGCAGGTTGCTTTCTATCAACTGAGAGATTTCAGCTTGCTGTTTACACCTCCCTTTCTTCATGTGTTCAATCAGATTTTAGTTTGCTGTCTGGGCTTTCCATGTTTCTTTACACCTCCCTTGCATCATGTGGTCAATGAGATTTCAGTTTGCTGTCTGGGCTTTTCATGCTTTATTTTACACCTCCCCATCTTCATGTGTTCAATGAGATTTCCATTTGCTGTCTGGGGTTTCCATGCTTTATTTACACCTCCCCTTCTTCATGTGTTCAATGAGATTTCAGTTTGCTGTCTGGGCTTTCTGTGTTTTTTTTACACCTCCCTTACTTCATGTGTTCAATGACATTTCAGTTTGCTGTCTAGGCTTTCGATGCTTTTTTTACACCTCCCTTTCTTCATGTATTCAATGAGATTTCCATTTGCTGTCTGGGCTTTCAATGCTTTTTTCACACCTTCCTTTCTTCATGTGTTCAATGAGATTTCAGTTTGCTGTCTGGGCTTTCAATGCTTTTTTACACCTTCCTTTCTTCATGTTTTCAATGAGATTTCAGTTTGCTGTCTGGGTTTTCCATGCTTTTTTACACCTTCCCTTTCTACATGTGTTCAATGAGATTTCTGTTGGCTGTCTGGGCTTTCCGTGCTTTATTTTATGCCTCCCTTTTTTCATGTGTTCAATATTGTTTTTCCCTGTGAAATTTGATTTTACACATAACCTAATTTCGTTTTTTGTATGAATTACATTTGTTTTAAGTGACATCTGGTGACAAGTTCAATAAATATTTTTTACCCACTCTATGTTTTAAATATATAGCTGAAGTCAAAATTACTAGCCCTCCAGTAAATTTATTTTTCTTATTAAAATATTTCCCAAATGATGTTTAACAGGGAAATGATTTTTTTCACAGTATTTCCTATAATACTTTTTCTTCTGGAGAAAGTCATATTTGTTTTATTTTGGCTAGAATAAAAGCAGTTTTATGTTTTTATAATAATAATATTAGGTCAATATTATTAGCACCTTCAAACACAGCTAGATTTTTTTTTCTGTTTGTCTACAGAACTGTTTGTGATGATTTGCCTAATTACCCTAACTTGCCTAATTAACATTATTAAGTCTTTAAATTGCGGTTTAAGCTAGTATCTTGAATACTAATATAATTTTTTTTACGCATTAGCATCACATAAACGTATTGAAAGAAAATTAAAATAAGGTCCTATAAAAAAAAATAATAATAAAAAAATCCCACTCCAGATTCATGCCATTGGCTCAGTCAATGTTTCCATATCAGGCTCTTCTCAAACAAACAGAGCAGAGATTTGAAATAACATTATATTTGTTTATACATTGCAACCTTTAAATGCTTACTTATGTGTGTCCTTGTATATTAAGCAGGAGACAGCAAACAGTATTTTAATGCGAAAAAATGTACACACTCCAAATTTAATGTTTCTTTTTTTATACCGCAGCATTAAAGATTGAAGATTAATTGAAGATTCAATGACACCTATTTGCTGCACTGTCAGCAAGTGTTTGACCGTCTGTTTAAATGACCACACACACAAAAACAATCCTCCCTAATCTGATTTATCTTTTGTTATCCGTGCTTATAACCGTTCTCACCGCAGTGGCTGAAATTCGCAGATTATATAAATAAGAGCTGAGGAAAGCTTGGCTAGCTTTTATTTGCATACAGCTCTGCTTTCAGTTTAATGCTGTTAGGTGTTACTGATTATATTGTTTACAATGGTGACAACCACAGGGAGCTTAAAAAGTGCAGCGGTCAGCAGCGGTCCGCCGACTCTTTGTGAGCGTATGCATGAGTTGTGTAGCCTGGCCTTACAAATTTGTGACAAATCAGCTAAATGTGACAAAACCACCATTTAACGGTCACCTCCAACAGCAAAAAGGGTTCATAAATAATATAAATGTTATTTTAAGTTGACTCATTTAGATGTAATCAACAGTTCTGTTTACAGACAATGACACAATGTCAGATGAGCTTAAAAAATACAGAATCCGTTAATTAAACAGTTGCTTTTCACATATTTAGTCAGTGAAAGCTCAAACGTGCTATTTCAATTAATAAACCATATTAGCCTTGCACTTAAAGGGGTCATGAAATGTCTTTTTATATTATTCTGTACAGTTTTCTGAGATTCACTTTGACCGAAAACAAATCAAGAATTAAGAAATGATAGACTATTTCTGGCCTATTTTGACAGCTTCATCAAAACACGCTGTTTGAATAGGTAAGGAAAGGCTGATTATTATTAAGTAAATGACCACTGCTGTGATTTAATATATTTATTGATTTTTTTTTTGTAATTTGCAAAGGACAGCGTGTCTATCAGTATGAATACCTTTATGTATTCAATTCAGCTCAATTGATTTGTATTACTATAGAGCTTTTTACAATGTAGATCGTCAAAGCAGCTTAACATAGATGAAGAAAAGAGAGTAAAATCCATTAAATGTCAAACTGTGGAAAATTCCAGCAATTCAGGAAGGCAGGAGAGTATCTTTGACAGGCTGCATCCTTCACAGATGGAGGCTACTGTGATTTAGGTTAAAAGCACCTATTACACGTCTCTCTGGAACACTTGATTCTGATTGATCAGTCATGTAATTCCAAGATAACAACCTTTGAAACTACTAACACAGTCTCACCAGGGTACTTCGAATCATCTTGACCATCAATGAATATGTTCATATCTATATTTATATGCTTTTCTGTCACCACCGCTGTTTTTGACTGTGTTTGGTGCGGTTGTGTAACTGAATAATATGTAGGTTAGTGTATGCTCCATTCAGCCGTTTTCTTTTCTGCAATCTTTGCATTTACATAAAGAATGAATAAACTATTATGGCTCTATAAACTATACAATATATATTTGTTGTGTGTGTCTTATTAATTTGTTTTGTGACAAGAAGCCATGTAATAGGTAGGGTAAAGGACATCCAAGCAATTGTTTCAGCAGAATAAAGATCTGCTTCACCTTGGGCTTCCGATAAAATGTCAGGCTTAATCCTGTGATAACAACCACCTGCATATACTTTATCCCTTACATAAAAAAACAAAAAACAAAACAAAACAAAAAAACAAACAAAACAAAACAAAACAAAACAAAACAAAACAAAACAAAACAAAACAAAACAAAACAAAACAAAACAAAACAAAACAAAACAAAACAAAACAAAACAAAACAAAACAAAACATATCACATATCTAGCAAAATTCCAGCAATTCAGGAAGGCAGGAGAGTATCTTTGACAGGCTGCATCCTTCACAAATGGAGGCTACTGTGATTTAGGTTAAAAGCACTTATTACATGTCTCTCTGGAACACTTGATTCTGATTGATCAGTCATGTTATTCCAAGTTAACAACCTTTGAAACTACTAACACAGTGTCACCAGGGTACTTCGAATCATCTTGACCATCTGTGAATATGTTCATGTCTATATTTACATGCTTTTCTGTTTCCTCTGTTATTTTTGACTGTGTTTGGCACCAGCGTGTAACTGAATAATATGTAGGTTAGTGTATGCTCCATTCAGCCGTTTTCTTTTCTGCCATCTTTGCATTTACATAAAAAACAAATAAACTATTATGGCTCTAGAAACTATATATATTTGTTGTGTGTGTCTTATTAATATGTTTTGTGACAGGAAGCAATGTAGGGTAAAGGACATCCAAGCAGTTGTTTCAGCAGAATAAAGCTCTGCTTCACCTTGGGCTGCCAATAACCTGTCAGGCTTTATCCTGCGATAACAACCACCTGCATATACTTTATCCCTTACATAAAAAAAAAAAAAAATCAAATGATCTGTAATAACAGCATAGCAACAATGACCTCATAATAAAAAAAATTACTCACACTTATGTGGTGTAACATACCTGTCATATCCAAAATAGTCACAGCATTTTTTTGCTAGTAATTCAGTGTCCAATTGTGAATTGTTTTATAAACAAATGTGAAAAATAAGTGTACAAAGGATTAAGTTCATACTGTCGTGGACATTAAACATTAAAATGTAACCTTTAATTTAAATCCAGCAATTCAATTTTTAAAAGCTAATTAATTAAATGAAAAAAGTAACTCAAATAATATTCATTCATTCATTCATTCATTTTCTTTTTGCCTTATTTATTCCCTTTATTAATCTGGGGTCGCCACAGTGGAATGAACCGCCAACTTATCCAGCATACTGTATGTTTTATGCAGTGAATGTTACGGCAGGAGTGACGATGACAACTGTGTGAGGGTCCAAGTGCAGTTTATTATTAAAAGTCAGTATAGAAGCGGGCATCAGGGGCAAACAGAATCATACAGGTAGTCAAAATCGTAGTCGAAAACAGGCGGAAGGTCAATAAGGCTGGCGGCAGGCAAGAATAAACAAATAGCTAGGCTAAGGTCAAAACACTGAAGACAGGAACAAAAGAAACGCGTTGTAAGGTCACAATACAGGGAACAATACTCAGCAATGATAGTGTGTATGTGCTGCTTATGTAGTGAGTGCAATCAGTCTTTGACGGTCCTCCGGTGGTGTGTATGCAATCAGTCGTGATGTGGAGCAGGAGTGTGTGTGTGCGCTGCATGACTGGAGTTGTAGTTCTTAGCAGTCTGTAGTTCCCGGAAGTGTGTGTGTGAACCAGCGATCTCTGACAGTGGAGATCGTGACAGTGAATGCCCTTCCAACTGCAACCCATCGCTGGGAAACACCCATATACTCTCATTCACACACATACACAATGGAAAATTTGGCTTCACCTATAGCGCATGTCTTTGGACTTGTGGGGAAAACCGGAGCACTCCGAGGTAAAACCCACACGAACACAGGGAGAACATACAAACTCCACACAGAAATGTCAACTGACCCAGCCGAGGCTTGAACCAGCAACCTATTTACTGTGAGGTGACATTGCTACCCACTGCGCCACTGTGCTACCCCTCAAAAAAATATTACTTTATTTTATGTAATGCCTTACTTTACTTAGAAAAGTAACATTATTACATAACATGCATTTCTTGTAATGCGTTACCCCCAATACTGCTCACTACTATGTAATACTGTGACCCATTCTACAACATACAGGATGTTTTTATTGTACCACAATCTCTTGGATAGGTCAAATTTAAGTCCTCAGTTTGTGACCTCCTTGCTACAGCTCCAGTTTTTAGTTTCTTAATGAATATTGGTCTATGATACAAAAGCTTGGTACCTCTTCAAAACTGGTAAGAGCTCCTGAAAAGCATCTCACCTGCAGATGATCCGCAGACCTCTCCTTGTACGTTTAAATAACAGGTAATGGCTTAAAGATCTGCTTTTGCACTTGAATTCCACCCTGAGGAATCAATCGTATTTATTTTGTTCTGCGAATAACACTGATATTGTGCTCTATTACAGTTGTTTTCCAGAGTAATTTAATTACATCTTGCCCAGGGCGCTGTCCTTGCAATAAGTGTTAAATGTTTGCGTAACAGCAAATGCTTGGGATGAGAGTTCAGCTGCTGTTACAAGCACTGTGGGTTCAATCCGAGTTCATCGAATGCAGGTTCAATCCCAGATAAGGCACTTGAGGTGTTGCAGTCACCAAGATGACAGTTCCTCCGCCTCGGAAAAAGAGCTGCCGATCCATGTGAACGTCTGAAATTGAACCGTTGTGCTGTTTGCCAGTCCGTGGGAAATAATCTGTGAGTTGAGAGTTGGGAGCTGTCAGAATTGCTCTTGAAAACTCACTAAAGCTGTCTTAGATACCCAGTCTTAGGGTGTAATTATGGTTGCAAGCTTGTGCATTTCTAACCAATTATAACTGGGTTTGTAACTTATACCAAGCGACTGTGGAATCAGCCAGGGGGGGAATATAAATATGATTAGTAACATGTACTTTGTACTGATGAGTCCTCGGTGGTGTTGAGTGCAGGGAGTCGTTGCAGGCCCCAATTATATCGAAACTTGACTTCGTCCCCCGAAGCTGCGACCACTTGAAATGTTTAATGTGATTTTCTATACATTACTGTTGACATTTTATAGTTGTTTTCCAAAACTCGGTGAGCTGCCTACGTAGACAGTTATAGTAAGTCAACATGGGGGTTCCTGAAGTTCAGATTATTTGTAAAGATAATACATTTTTTAGGCTGGGGAGTTGCTCGAGAAAATTTACAGATTATTTTTGCCATCCGTTTTCATTATATAATAATAAAAGAAGGTAACACTTTAGTGTAAGTATCCATTCCCACTATTAACTCCTGGCTCATTACATGCCTATGCTTAATATATTAGCTGTTTATTTTTTATAAAGTATGATTTTATTCTACAGCTCTAATCTTACCCAATTTCTAAATTCAACTATTACCTTTCTAACTATTAATAAGCAAAATATTTATGGAGTTTATGGAGCTAAAAGTCTTAGTTAATAATCTATTAGTACTGAAAAATATACCTTAAAATAAGATAAAATAAGTAAAAAGTTTTATTTCATTCTACAAATGGTGTCAAATAAAATAGATTTTTAAACATTTGTAATTTCATTCATTCAATTTCCTTCAGCTTAGTCCCTTTTACTTATCAGGGGTCGCAACAGCGGAATGAACCGCCAACTTATCCAGGATATGTTTTGCACAGCGGATGCTCTTCCAGCTGCAACCCAGTGCTAGGAAACACCCATACACTCTCACATTCACACACATACACTATGATCAATTTAGTTTGCTTAAATCACCAATAGCGCATGTCTTTGAACTTTGCGGAAAACCAGAGCACCCGGAGGAAGCTCACACCAAAATGGGGAGAACATGCAAACTCCACACAGAAATGCCAACTGACTCAACCAGGACTTGAACCAGCGACTTTCTTGCAGTGAGGCGACAGTGCTAACCACTGAGCCCATTTGTTTTTATGGAATGAAGTTTGTCCCCTGTAAAACATTAAGGTTGAGTTTTTGTTTTACAGATGCAGCTATTTCTTCTTGGTTCACTTTGCTTTCTCGAGATAATATTTCTAAATGGACCACAATTTGTCACAAGCAGGTAAACTCTCATCTCATTGGTCTGAGCGCAGTGGCTTATGTTTAAGAGCAGTTACTAGAACTCCATCTATGCAAAGCTGCTTTGACACGATCTGTATTGTGAACGAGCTATAGAAATGAAGATGAATTGAATGAATGATTCAGCCCAAATCAGTCATCCATTCTGGTTGGTTTTATCATTATCATTCTGACAAAGAATCAAGACTTTGGCTGTATTCTTATGCGTTTTGGACAATTCTTTTGTTGACAACTGCTAAAGTTTGTTCCCCGGCACTGTCGCCACTGGCTTGCTTGGATTGGGACTTGTAGAGCTGCGCATTGATGCATTTGCTCTTTAATGTTTGGACTCTCAGTAGTGAAAATTAAACCACACTGAACTGAACTAAACTAACACTGTTTCAATTTACCAGAACTTCTATGTTAAGCTGCTTTGACACAATCCACATTGTAAAAGTGATATAAAAATAAAGAAGTATTCTTTATTACTTCTTCTGAAGTATTTTCTTCTGACATTTCCCTTATGCTGGAGCCTTTGCTCCAGGATAACCCACGATTCATTCAGTGAGACGTTATAAAAAGGCTCCTATTTTTTCATGCAGTGTAAATAATAAGTCATACACTGTGGTAAAGCTTGCTTTCTTAGGCCCTGTTTACACTAGTGCGTTTTAGTTTTAAAACAGCGTTTTAGCAGGAAAACGATCCGCTTCCACACTAGCATTTCACCCAGCGTTTCTGAACATATCTTCGTCCACACTACTCCACCAAAAACGTATATCACGTGACCATTCGCGCACTCTGGGCATGCGCGTTCAAGTATGAACAGGAAGCATGTGTCTAGCTCGGCATTTGGTTATTGTTAGTCAAAAATTTTTTTCTTATGCCAATCCTCGGGAACAACTACTTCACTTACAAACATGTGCCACCAGGCACTTGTTATTCACAGTGTAACCCAAAACTGGCACAAGCGATTAGCGAGTGCTCGAACAGTAGCTTGCCTCTTGCGAATATATGCAGCTGTTGTATGGCGCCTGTTGTATATGCAGCACAATGGCGCCTAAAACAGACAATAGTGCAAACAACGCTCCCATTTCTGTGTCCATGTTGTTGTTTACAGTGAAGGCTGGTCTACCATCTTCCGGTGGCGTTATAGTCATGTGATAGAGGCTTGACGAATAAGGGAAGGATATGCAATGACCCAAAAGCCCCAATCAAGTTGCGAATCTCTGCAGCCACGCCTCAGATGTCTCAGTTTTCCCCCATCCACACTGAAATAGAGCAGCAGCGTTTTAGGATGAAAACGGCCTCTCCAGCGTTTCAAAAACGCTCCGTTTTCGGGGCTCAAAAACTCCGGCGTAGTGTGGACGGATGGTGTAACTGTAGCAAAACTTATGCGTTTTAAAACGAAAACGCATTAGTGTAAACGGGGCCTTAGTCTGCTGAGTAAGACTGCTTTCTCGCCACAAGCAATCTGCTCCAGAGTTTGTTTTCAAGCAGGTTTAGACCACCTCATTCAGCCCATCTCTGACTGATGGTTATAAAGCGGATCTGAGTGTGATTGCAGTGTTCACATATGGCCAAAAGAACTGAGCTAAGGGCGAAAGCATGTCACTTTCTGAAACAATCAACCAGGTGTGAAAGCACCCTTAAATTTCAGTATAAATATATCTTAATTAATCTACCTTAAAAAAGGCAACAGGCATTTCAGATTGATGTGATTATTAAACTTCAAACAGGCAATGATTTAATCAAATAAACAAATGCTGCATGTTTGAGAGTGAAAACAGGGCATTATTGTGTGTTCTGCATGCTCGCAGTTACCGAGCGGTTCACAATTAATGAGCAGCGTGTATGCCAAATGATTGCTTATGTTATACTGTTGATGAATTATGACTGTTTACTCCATGGTGTTTTTGTCTCATAATATAATTAATATGCTTGTCAGACCGCATGTTTGATCTCCCTCTCCCTCACTCTGAACCCTGAACTCGATATTAGCGACATATCTGATGAAAACAGATGTATTCAAACAGTGAAGTCTTTCAATAAAAGCTGTTTACACACTGATTATACACTTTTGATTAATACTGCACATGACAATTCTCACATATAGCATAAATGACACGTTTTAATCACCCCCCAACAGTTATTGACGCCCATTCAAATCAGCCAAATTAAGTGCACACATGCTTCTTGGTTAAAAGTAAGTGTCAAGCCTTGTTTTACGTCTACTTATAGCAGAAGAGCATGATGAAGTGTCAGAACCATACACAGGATCAGTCTGTCCTGCACTGATGGGGTGGTCTTTAATGGTCATCTGTCCTGCAGGTTTGCTGTGACCTTCACAGACTCTCCATAGTGAGGTTTCTGTCAACGCGGGCACATGACATACCAGCCTGCAGCGTGCCAATGGCTCTCCTTTATACAGCTTTAACACACACTTTCACCCACACAGCCATTGATTATATCCTTCCACACACTTCCTGCAGTGCAGAGCCTTCATTTATCTGTCATGAATAAGCATCTGATCTGAATGGAGAAGTAAAATAGAGCTACATCTGACTTATCTTCAAGTGCATTTCTAAAGTTTAAAAACAAGCCAGAGTTTGACTATGAATGAAATATGAGTTTGACTATGAATAAAACACTCTCCCTCTATTGCTCTCAAACTATAAATGACAATTAAGACTGTCAGGTTCCATAAAAGTTATCCAAGTGGCTTATTATATTCATTTTTTTTGTTTAAACGCCGATTAGGGATTGTTGTACCAATTTCTTTTTTAAAAGGAGTACTTTTTGTTTAAATATTAGCTGGTTGTATCGGTAACACTTTATTTTGATGGTCCATTTGAGTATTAGTAGACTGTCTACTTAATATCTGTTTATACTGACATTCATCAGACATTTAACTGACTATAAGATACTTTGCACGTACATGTCAACTTACACTAACCCTACCCCTAACCCCAACCTAACAGTCAACTTATAATCTAATGAGAATTAGTTGCAATGCATCTTAAATTTAACAAACGGACCATCGAAAAAAAATGTGACCTTTGTATCTTGTCTATTTTGTCTTGACATCATAAAAGCATGGTAACAGCAGAATGCCTTAGAAAAGATTTGGATCAGACATAATTTTGGACCACTTCATATATTTTATTTGGACAAAATCTTGTTTTGTGACCTTGAGTGACCTCGTTTGGTATATTTTGTATCTTAATTTTTTTTTTGTCAATTATTTATAAATTAAAGAAGAAAAATACGAATGTGTGTGTAATGTTGGTTTTTATCTTTATTTATTTATTTGTCTGTTTGTTTTTTTTATTTTGTATTGTTTATTTGTTTATTCCTTATTCATGTATTCATGTATTTATTTATTCATTCATTCATTCATTTTATTTTTGGCTCAGTCCCTTTTTTAATCTGGGGTCACCACAGCGGAATGAACCACCAACTTATCCAGCATAAGTTTTACACAGCGGATGCCCTTCAAGCTGCAACCAGTCACTGGGGAACATCCATGCAGACATCCATACATTAACCCAATTCACCTATACCACATGTCTTTGGACTGTGGGGGAAACCAGAGCACCCAGAGGAAACCCACGCAAAGACAGAGAGAACATGCAAACTCCACACAGATATGCCAACTGACCCAGCCAAGGCTCGAACCAGAAACCTTCTTGAGGCAATTGTGCTACCCACTGCACCACCGTAACACCCTGTATTTATTTATTTATTAAGAAATATGTTTAATAACTTGCCTTCTATATATTTAATTTAGTATTTGGAGTTATTCTATTTTTTTTCTATCTGGGCTTTTTGATCGATCGATCGATCGATCGATCTATCGATCTATCGATCTATCTATCTATCTATCTATCTATCTATCTATCTATCTATCTATC
>CAIGQQ010038995.1:2427744-2442568 GCA_903798035.1 Danio albolineatus
AAATATAAACAAATAGTATATTATTATTATTATTATTATTATTATTATTACTACTACTAATATTACATAGCAAAAATGGGTTAAACCAAATTCAAGACCAAGCTCAAGACTCATTTAACCTTTTTTTTATTATTTACAAAGTTGATGTAATTTTGATGACGTGGTGGTGCAGTGGGTAGCGCTGTCCCCTCACAGCAAGAAGGTCGCTGATTCGAGCATTGTCTTGGTCAGTTGGCATTTCTATGTGGAGTTTGCATGTTCTCCCTGTGTTCGCGTGGGTTTCCTCAGGATGCTCCGGTTTCCCCCACAAGTCCAAAAGACGTGGTACAGGTGAACTGGGTAAGCTAAAAATGTCAGTAGTGTATGTGCGAGAATGAGTGTGTATGGAAGTTACCCAGGATTGCAGCTGTAAGGGCATTCGCTGCAAAAAACATATGCTGGATAAGTTGGTGGTTCATTCCGCTGTGGCGACCCCTGATTAATAAAGGGACTAAGCCGAAAAGAAAATGAATGAATGAATGATGTAATTTTATTAACACAAATACAGAAACTACAATGAACTAAATGTAAAAACAATGTCACGAGCAGCATTGCTAGTAGTCTTAACAATTCTGAATCTTTCTATATAAATACCAACACAATGCCTCTTCATTTCCTTTTGTCACACTTGACAGCTTTCGTTCTGTCCATTCTCATCTTCTTTTATCATTGCATTTATTGGCTGCTACATACATGTGTTTGTGTGCTGCGTTTTTCTTTCATTCCCCATCATTCCCCCCTGGCTGATAAAGACTGAAATATGTTTTCGGCCAGATCCAGCTGATATTTGTCTGGAAGCGGCTTAGATCCTCTCTTGAGGGAAGGTCGTGTCTGACTGTATTGAAAAGTCAGAGTTCTCCTCAGGCGGCCGTTCGTAAATCTCTCCGCATAAACAGTTTGTTGCTTGTGAATGAATTTGTAGTAGCTTGTTGTGTAAAGAATACGCAATATGTTTCAACCCGGCAAATCTTTTATGATTGACAGAAATATTTATAAAAAAATAATAATAAAAGAAGAAAAAAAAACACAACGTAAATTAAAACCAGAGTTAATGAAGTCTTTTACAAGCGCAAAAAAAACTGTAGGTGCTCAAAAGAATCAATGAATCAGCGTTGGCTCTTTCTTTTTGAAGTAGCTGCTTAATTATGCTGAAGGACTTTGTGTCTCCTCAATCAATCTCGGCTAAGACTTTTAACAGAAGCACAAAAAAAGATTAGTAGGAGTATGTTAAAGTGTGTTGTATAATTCATGGTACTTTGCAGGTACTTTCAAACGTCAAAGCCTTCAGTGGGTGTCGAGCTGAAGTCTGCTGGCAGAAGTTGACTTTAGTTGTTCTCATGTTTGCAGATGACTGAGAACTCTCTGAGCTTTTCAACTGCTGCAGCTGATACGTTTTGATTAGGAAAAACAGTACTAAAAAAAAACTGAAAAAGCATGTTATTTTTTTCATATATTTTACTTTGTATACAGCTAGGCGCCACGGTGGCGTAGTGAGTAGCATGTTCGCCTCACAGCAAGAAGGTCGCTGGTTCGAGCCTCGGCTGGGTCAGTTGGCGTTTCTCTGTGGAGTTTGCTTGTTCTCTCCGTGTTCGCGTGGGTTTCCTCCGGGTGCTCCGGTTTCCCACACAAGTCCAAAGACATGTGGTATAGGTGAATTGGGTAGGCTAAATTGTCCGTAGTGTATGAGGGTGAATGAGTGTGTATGGATGTTTCCCAGAGATGGGTTGTGGCTGGAAGGGCATCCGCTGCATAAAACAAATGCTGGATAAGTTGGCGGTTCATTCCGCTGTGGCGACTCCGGATTAATAAAGGGACTAAGCCGAAAAGAAAAAGAATGAATGATTGAATGTATACACCTACTCAGTTAACAAGAAAATGAATAACGTTCGAAAGCCTGCCCTCAAGAGGCTCTGATTGGTCAGCCAACATAATGTGCTGAGATTCGCAGATCGGCTCCATGTCACCAGGAAACGTCCTGCTTTACCATTACAGCACATCTGGCCATGCCCCTTCACTGCGGGTAATCCCCAAACTTCGTTCTCTGTAGGCTTTGCTAAACTAACTCTGCAAAAGCCAATGTTTTTCTTTGCATTGAGCTTGAACATTGAGCGTCTTACATTCAGATATGTTGTTTATGTTCACACAGCTACATTACAAAGCAACTAAAGTTTAAAATAATATATCGAGGTGGACCACCTCTTTAATACATGGTTTAGCTCTGTGATTTATGATTCATCATGACACGATTATTTTTGTATTAGTTAAAGGGGAAATATTATGCTCCTTTTTAACAAGATGTAAAGTTTCAGCTCAAAATACCCCACAAATAATGTTTTATAACTCTTTGAAACTGACCCTTTTAAAGAGCCCCTATTATACATTAAAAAGGGTCATATTTTGGTTTTAGGGGTCTCCAACAGCAGGCTAATATGCATGCATTGTTAAAAAAACACTTTCATTGTCTTATAATATGCATTTATTTTCACCTCATTATCCCAGCGACTCCTATATGAATCATTCAGCGATTCATTTGTTCCAAAACCCCTCCTTAGCGCGATGCTAAACTGCGCTGATTGGACCGATGACCCAGTCTGTTGTGATTGGTCGACATTATTCAGCGCGAGAGAATGCCCCCCACAGCTTATCAATATTGAAAAAGTCATAGTGTGTCCGTGAGCATATCTGCCAACACTCGTTTTTCATGGGAGTCGCCCGTATTTCAGACACCTCACCCCCGAAACTAACCCGCCGGTTTCCTAGCATATCACTCTATTCTTAACCAGAAATCAAAACAGTGAGACACATTCAGTATTAGTGCACACAGCGGCAAAAGCTGAACCATTGTGAAACAGGACCACCGCACGTGTGTAGGAGAGCTGATGTAGCCATATCAACGACAAACAGCAGTGAAACACAAGCTCACAAATGCATTTTAATCCGTAAACAAAGCGCCACGCGACGCGTTTACAACGTGCTTTTAGACGCAATATGAGAATACAAGTTAACCAGAGACACTACAAGAGGTTACAAGTTACAAAACACAATTAAATGCATCATTTACAAGCTAGAGAAAACAGTTAGAGGCTAGAGGCAACCGTTTTAATCGCACTTACTCACTTGTTGGATAGCAGGCCACGTCAGGCCACCGGGAAATGTCCCGGTGTTCCCTATGGCTAGTCCGCCCCTGCATACATCTTTTCTGATCCTTCCTTTTAACAAACGGCCGACGAATACTCCATTGTAAGCGTGTAGATTTCAGAAGCACTCCCCAGAGGGAACACAGCACACGGCTGGGCTATACTGCTGAGGCATTTCTGCAGAAATAAACCTCAACCACTGCCTCTTCACAGTCTCATCTCTGGTTCATCTGCACACTTCCAATATCCAGCCGAGCAAATTGCTCTTCTCTGTGTTGCCAGATGTAGCTGACTCCAGTCCAAACCCTATCCAAAAGGCTTTTACCTGCGCAATCAAATTCAAACCTTTGCTCGCTGCTGTTGTTTGTGGGCGGGGTTGGGGGTTTCGAATCTCCCGGGGCTGCTCGTGCACAAATGGGCGGGGCTTATGTTTCGCGTTCACGTCATGCACGTCATGACATTTCACTTCACTTAGAACTGTGTTATACACTGCATGCAAGCTCATTTTCAAAAACCCATAATAGGGGCTCTTAAAGCTCTGATCATGATTGTGCCATTTTGGTGATTGCCGCTTTAAATTCAAATGAGATTGTGCTCTTTTTAAATGAGGGCGAAACTACAAATGCCTATGTGTCAGCACAGTGTCAGATTCAAAAACAAGACTATTATCTTATGCTAATGAGGGAGAAATCGTCACTAGTAGGCGGTGCTTTCCTCCTCTGATGACACGCACAAAGGGAGAATATCAATCAAAGTTTTCTGCAGAGTGTTTTTATCAAGTGTGATTATAAAAAAACAAAATTAATACAATTTTTACCATTAGAAGCTGGTTCTATTAAGACTGTTGCCACACAACTGTGTTTAAACCCCTTATGAAAGTGATTTCTGCATAGTAGGTCCCCTTTAAGCACTATTTAATGCATATTAGTAAACCCTTATTGTAAAGTGTTACCATTTAATAAATGAGTAAATCTTTGTTGAAGATTTTGGCGGTTCAAACACTGACAATAAAACAGTCTCCTGTGCCAGAGCTTTGAAGAGCGAGCAGCACAGAAGAACACTTTATCAACTTGACTGCGTTTTCCTCTGTAATGTGATCCACGCAGTTATGTGAAAGCACACAGTCATATCTGTTCTCTGTCAACCTCTAATGTGAAATATGAGGGGAGACATTGCGTTGATCCCCTCTAATTGTCTGGAATGTTCTGGGCTGATTAGGAATTTATACTTTCAAATCCCGCCGCTTGCCAGCTCACGTGTGTGTGGACGTCTGTCTGCATGTGTGTGTGTGTCTGTGTGTGTGTGTGTGCACGAGTCTGTCTCAATGTAATTTAGCGAGCCGAGGTGTAACCCGTGACGCATGACATGTTCGCAAAGATGAAAATGGAAACTCAAAGGGCCAGAATCAAATTGGCAATGCTGACTTTATCAACGCAGACTGTCAAATGACAGCTTAAACATGAAAGACTGATAATAGGAAGAATGATGTGGTTCTAGGAAGCAGTTTGGGACTTATAATTCAGTTATGAGATATGAAATTAGATAGATAGCACACTCTGACAAGAAAACCTTGACATTTATCCATTGCTATGGTCAGTTTTACTTTGAGAATAAAGAATTTCTTGCAGCATTTGTTATCTTTTGATGTTACATGTGGCTGTTTGTTGATATACACTCAACGGCCACTTTATTAGGTACACCTGTCCAAACCTGTTCAAACGGAGCATCAGAATGGGGAAGAAAGGTGATTTAAGTGACGTTGAACGTGGTATGGTTGTTAACATTTACACTTAATATAAAGTGGAACCAGTCTACTTTTTTGGTATCTAAGACACATAAATGTGGATTCTTTTTGAAAACGTACCACCCCAGTCACAGCTATTGTACCTTATTTCCGAGTGTTATTACATATATTAAATAACCAACACTGTATTTAAACAAACAAACAAACAAAAAAACATACAATACAAATACTAACATTGTGAAACAGTACTGCAGTTAATATAAGAGTCTTCTATTTTTAATATCTTCTAAAATATAATTTAGTATGTAATGCCAAGCTGAAATTTCAGCAGTCACCTGCAGAAATCATTACAGAATGCAGATCTGGTAGTGGAAAACTGAATTTTTTTATATATTTTTTTTATTCCTCCATATTTGCTATATTTATAATATTGAATCTTTATAATAATGCTTTTTTTCACAATATTAACATAAATAGTTTTTAAAATATAATATTAGCATTAACATTTATTTTTTTATTTATTACATAATTATATATAATTATATAATTTATTTAAATTAGTAATAATAAATATATAACAACAACAACAACAATATTATAATAATATGAATATAATAATAATAATAATAGTAATAATAATAATAATTATTATTATTATTTTATTATTATTATTATTATTATTATTATTATTATTATTAATGGGCAACACTCTGGCTCAGTGGTTAGCACTGCCACTTCACAGCAAGAAGGTTGCTGGTTCGAGTCCCGGCTGGGCCAGTTGGTATTTCGGTGTAGAGTTTGAATGTTCTCTTCATGTTCTTGACGTAGATTTCCTTGGGGTGCTCCGGTTTTTTCCGGTTATGTGCGTGAATGAGTGTGTATGGATGTTTCCCAGTACTGGGTTGCAGCTGGAAGGGCATGCAGATTAATTGGTAGTTCATTCCTCTGTGGCGACTGATGATGAATAAATGAATGATGATTATTATTATTATTTGTAATGATTTTCCAACAAAAATAGCTACAATTAAAGAAATGTGTGCATCTTGTCAGTTTTGACTCAATTTTATATTCAGTTACTTTGGTTAATATCCTACACCACTAAATGATAATATGTTCATTCATTCATTCATTTTCTTTTTCGGCTTAGTCCCTTTATTAATCCAGGGCCACCACAGCAGAATGAACCGCCAACTTATCCAGCTTTTGTTTTATGCAGCGGATGCCCTTCCAGCTGCAACCCATCTCTGGGAAACATCCATACATTCTCATACACACATACATTACGGACAATTTAGCTTACCCAATTCACCTGTACCACATATGTTTGGACTGTGGGAGAAACCGGAGCACCCGGAGGAAACCCACGCAAACACGGGGAGAACATGCAAACTTCACACAGAAATGCCAACTGACCCAGCCGAATAAAAAAAAAAAGAAAAAGTGGATTAACTGGTAGTAAAGATAATGCAATACTCATGCATTTCCCAAGACAAAATAATAGAGAATCACAGCCATAAAAGACCTCAATCCAGTTCTTTTTACAAGCAACTTTACAAAGAAAAGCACCCTTTAAAACCTCCTGTAGAGCAGCCAAAGGCGACAGAGGAGGAATAACAAGAAGATAAATAAATGAAGGTGAAATCTTGGGCGGAATGACACTCACCTCAACAGGATGGCACATATTTAAACAATTTTACACAAAGCATCCATACATAAATGTTTATTCAAACAGATAGAATCCAGTCGCGTAGTATTAATGATAACGCTGACATCCAAACATAACCAAGGCTCTTAAAGCAATGTTTTCGTTGAGCACAGATAAACATTGCTATAGTGACATTTCCTTGTAAGACCAGGCTTCGTGAAATTGTGACATGAGGTTTGTAACTGGTTAGATGGAAATACTTGGACCCATGTAATATTCTGAGTGCTGAATGCATCTTCACTGTTTCAACACTGATAGAACTGAACATATAATTCTATCCACCAGGCACACGGAGACAAAACCAACATAGTTACGCTGTGTTTTTGTATTTGTTTTGTGTCTCTGTGATGTTTTTTGGTGTTATTCAAATGAAACAGAACTGCATTAGCATTGCCTGTGGCGCTGTTTTATTTTGATGTTACGTCCCGCTTATTGCTACAACAATTTAGTTATCTTAGCAGCAGATTCTGGCGAGTAATTGCAAGCGCTATATTGTCTGTATTGAGAATGAGTTCTGAATAGAACACAACAAGACAGAATGCGTTTTTGATTTGGGCCCTTTTTTCTATAATCTTTTCCAAGGTTTCATTACTTAACAATCCTCCCAGTGTTTGAAATCTCTTTCTTTTTCTCGCTGCATTTGTTTTTGATGATGTCAGTCTGTTTGAACGAAGATTTAAATCAATTTTGCAATGCGCTCCATTTCATGTGTTCTTCAATAGACTCAAAATGTAAAAGTAAGCTTGAACATATTCATCTAATAATACCAGCATTCATCATTTATGAAGCTACAAAAGATTTCTCTTTCAAATAAATGATGTTTGTTTTGAACTTTTTATTCATCAAAGAATTTTGTAGAGTAAAATATGCATCATGCATTCCAGAGAAAATATTAAGCAGCACAGTTGTTTTTCTTGAGTATAAAATGAACATATTAGAATGATTTCTGAAGGATTGTGTAACTCAGTAGGTCCTGAAAATATTTTTGCCATTACTGGAATTCACGGTGGGAAAAAATTACATAACATTGTGATGATATTTCACACTGATGTGATGATTTCACATGATGGCCCATTTCCACTTGGTATGGTATGGTTTGGTAAGGTTCTACCAAAAAGCAAACCGTACCATACCACCAAATCTGCCTTATTTGTTGTCGTTTAGGTTCAGCTTCTTGCTTTGCTGCAGTGCATTGTTTTTAAACTATGACAGGACATGTTCTATGACTTTTCACATTTGCCCCTCTTTCACATATTTCTGATAATTACACAAACTCAATTATTTTTATTAACTTGTGCAATACTTTACACTTCTGTTTGTACAACAGCTACATACACAAGCACAGCACAATAATTTCACTGTATATATTATTTATTATATAGTTATATTATTTAATTACATAATATATATAATTTGTAGTTGTTTATAGTTTTGTCTATTTTCACACATTTCTTATTGCTGCTGTTGTTATCGCTTGTATCCCTGCGATTACAATAAAGTCTGTTTGGTCTTTAGTTTGTTTTAGGCCATTTTTTCATTTTTGTATTACTATAACAAAACTGACTCATTCTGTGATTTCTGAAAGGCCATAAACCATTGTTATTGCATGAATTCATGAATGATTATTTTCTTCTAAACGCTAAACGTCCTGAAAATATTTTTGCCATCACTGGAATTCACGGTGGGAAAAAATTACATAACATTGTGATGATATTTCACACTGATATCATGATTTCACATGATGGCCCATTTCCACACGGTATGGTATGGTTTGGTAAGGTTCTACCAAAAAGCAAACCATACCATACCACTTTTTGGGTACCCTTTTGAAAGGGTTTCTAGTATGACAAAACGGTACCAAAAGGCAGAGCTAGACACGCAGCTGAACGCTATTGGTTTACAGAGAAACGTCACTAGCGCATCCACAAGTGAAAATGAAAACAAAAGGAACCGCATTTTTAAATACACAGAGACATTACATCATAATAATATATACTGTACATATAATAACAAGCCATGGTCAGTTCGAGCTGACCGTGGCAAAAAAAGCAAAGAAGAATAACAAAATCTGCTGTGTCTTGTTTTTGTTTTATGAGGCCGTCTAAAAGCGTGAGCTGTTTCACTTTCTCCTGCACTCGCCACATGTCCATATTTGAAATAACATTACTATAATATAATAATATAATTCTGACAATGTATCTGTGATTATTGAAGTGCTTCTGACATCTGATCCTTTCAGAAACAGACAAACGCGAGAGTGACGCACGAAAAAACGAAGGAGCAAATGATTCTTTCAGCAACCTAAAACTTGAACATACTGCCATGCTTAACTATTATCATCACCTTTTGGACTATTATGAACTAGAATGACGGAATTACTTTCTAACAAGAGGTTACATGTGCTGGTGAAGATTAAAGATACAGATGAGAAGTTTGCACTGACTGTGGCTGTGGGCTGTATGTTGCGTGTTGTTTGTTAACAACCCATTCAGCTTTACTTTGACATTTCCTAGAGCGAGAATGACGTCGACTGAAACTTTCTGTCGTACACCACACCCCATTGGTACCCTTTTGGCAGTGGAAACGCAAGCCTGATAAAGGTGACCCATACCAACCTGTACTGTACCACTCAGTGGAAACGGTCCATTAGAACAAATAAAGCAGCATTGGTCATCTCTTTTAAAGACATATCTTTTAAACATGTATGTGTCTCTTTAAATGAGCTACAGCTGCCCACCCCGTTACAGAAAATGGCAGACCATTACTGCTTGTGCCTTGGTTACTTTTGGTTTCTCCCTGTGTAAGTTTTTCTCACAGACAAAAAGCATGAGAAGAAGCTGGATGCAAGGCTAAACATTTGCATAAACATTCTCTTTAATATGAGTAATGGATAATCAATGGTTTGACATGCACTAAATGTTTTTTTAATGCAAGTAGGTAAAAATCCCACTATGTGAACTGCTTTAATGCATTGATGAAACTAGCAGTTAACTGAATTTGCTGTACAAAAATTGATAGAATTTTTCATCAGTTACAACATGTTAGATCTTCCCCACTTTGAATCAGTCGACATGCACAAGAGCGATATTATGAGTGTGCATGCAAATGACATGGGTATATCTAATAGCTCATAAATCTTTACAAAAAAATTGATCATATTTGTGAATTGGTCAATCCCCATTGGCTCCCTGAAGAAGCACACAGAGGAATGAATGCTCCAGCAATTTAGTTACTATGGTTACTACTAATGTTTGAGGGAAGCGCATTTATTTCAAACATTTGTTTCAAAACTGACTGGAAGTGCCTGTGCATTTAACAGTTTTATCGCAAACCTTCCAGTCCAACAGAATCAAGAATTTCAACAGAACATGGAATAAAAGCATAATAGTGCCCTTATACATTATCAACAGCTATGGAAATGGTCATTGTCTTTATTTGCTACTTTGTATTATTTATGTATAGTGTAGAACAAAACATAGCAAATTAACCTCCAAGGTCAGCCTACAATTGCACATTATGAATAAGTAAGGAACAGGTTGTTGAATTATTTAATAATAATAACGTGCAGTCAAGGTGGTGTTACACTTCAAGAGTTCACTTTTTTCCTAATAATTCTATGGACCAGAGTCAATTATTCTGCTTATACTATGGTTACCACACCTAATTATGGTTTTTTTTTTCACACACAGCTTGTGTGTAGGGATTTCTTACATATCACATCTAAAGCCAAGTTTTTATTTTTGTTTTGAATAGATTTTTTGTGGATATGAAACTGCACATTCACACATTCCAATGTACTACTTTTCCAGTGTTTTATATGGAAATGTACCTGGTGGGCATGATGGCTCGTGTCTTGCATCAGCACCTCGCACATGACTGCCTCATTTTTAAGATGCCATATATAGTTGGAATATTTTAAACACTCTTAAATTACTCATAGCAGTGGACCAATCAGCAGAACAGGAGGGGCAAGCATTGCAAGCTTCTGTTTACAGGCACTAAGTAGCTGTGGATATACTGCACTTAAAAACAACAACAACAACATTCCATTGCGTTTTTACAGACAAAGACTTGTTCTGTGTGAACGGCCCCTTAAAGTCGTGATACAACAAGCCGATGTCAAACAACTAGCACACATGAAACCAAATTGTGTAGTCACCTCGTGTTGGATCACGTCTGGACCAAAAAGCTGCGAGTGAACACACCAAATGAACTAAACCCGACTGAAACAAGAGCCAGTTTTGTGCCTGCCCAAGAGGACATATCTTTACGCTCCACAGGTCTGTTTTTTACTCCGCAAAGGGAAACCAAACTTCTGACATACACAAAGCATAAACAAAGCACCATTTAGTACAATTTTTACAGCAATTGTCAGTCACTATGGATAGGCCTGTCACAATAATCAATATATCGACTTATCGCACAATACATGAGCATGACCTGAATTTTTGGTGATGCAATATATATCGCCCATACGCAAAAAACAATTCTTGCAACATTTAAGCTGATTGCACAACCTCTCTATCTCTATTGGAGGTGTCAGTGTCAGTATGGTTAAAAAACACTGTAGTATTTACCATAAATTACTATAGTATATTTTGATATGGGTGTCTGACAACTGAAAATAGATCTGGTAGCAGATATCGCAGCCTCCGTTACTCTTTACCTTTACCTTTTTTTTTTTTTGTAAATGTTTATTATTATTTATTTGTTTAGGATATGCGTTTTCACATTCTGATTCCAATGCCTAATCATTAAATTGGTAAAATGACTATAATTAAATTCAATATTCTTTAAAATAAAATATGATACGTTCTTTGGAAGCGTGTATTAAATAGTCATTCTGGCATTATATAATAAGCTGTTTAAAATGGTCTAAGAATGACAATAATATAGGTTATCGCAATATATTTTGGTGCAATATATCATACAACAAAAAATAGATATCGTGACAGGCCTAACTATGGATGAATTCATGCGTAAACATACCTGATAATCTAATAATCCATACCATTTGCAAATATTTGAGAATGTAGTGAAAATACAACCAGCCTCTTTGTGATTCTTCTTTGCTTAATTCACTTCACTATGTCACACTCATGCACTGATTCATTGCCAAATAACCAATCTCGCCATGCTGAGCACCAAACCAACTAGCCGGACCGAAGAAGCCCAATAGCCGACCGTTAACTTTGTGTCTCCTGGCTCCGGTCAGCCAGTCAAAATCAAGCTTTCAGCAGCTGTAGTATAAACAGTTCTGCTCACTGAAAAAAATGATTCAATGCTGTTTCCTTGGGTTTACTCAATTTTTTTACGTTAAGTGGCTGTAAACAATTTATTTGGGCTGAATTTAAACAAACAAATTACATTTAATAATGTTCAACTTAATTTGTTTGTTTAAATTCAGCCCAAATAAATTGTTTACAGCCACTTAACGTAAAAAAATTAAGTGAACCCAAAGAAACAGCATTGAATCATTTTTTTCAGTGTGACCATATGATAACCCTGTAAGCAGAAAATTTAGAAGAACCGTTATTAGCTGAAAACGTCCTTTTAAATTAATAGAGAGCTTGAATAAATTATATACGATAACACAATTTCATTTCTGAGCAAACGTCAGTCTTAAATTTCTTAATCATATAATGGTTGTTTGCACAGAGAGATTGAGAGGAACATTCAAATGCATGTAATGGCATCCCTCCAGATCGGAATGGGAGAGACAGATGTTGGGTGTTGGTGCCGCATATGCTCTCTCTCACTCTCTCCTTCTCCTTCTCTCGTTTGTTGAAGATTTCTTCCTTTAGCTCTTGTAGTGTCCTCCGTTTCCCTGGGGAGCCATTACAGCGTGGCGCTCAGTGCGAGATAATGGAAGGGTAATGAATTTCCAAACTAATCTATATTAACGCTGTTCTCCGAGTCAGGGGCCATGGAGAGATACATAGTGAGCAGAGGAAAAAAAAGAAGGAAAGCTAGGGAATGAGGAAGGGACATGCTCCTTGACTTTCTCTCTTTGCTGTTTGTGTGACCCTCTGAACTCACTCCAGGGTAAAGATTTCTGGAACTCTGGTGGTTAAGGTTACAGACTGGCATTAACCTTATCAGAAAGCGGCTCTCCAGACAGTGTGCTAAAACAATTCAGTAGCTGGCCTGACAATGCTCACAGATTAACTTGCGTTTGTTTTGGGACTAGAAAATAGAAACGTTTGAGCTCATTCGGCAACTTGGGAGAGAAGTTTCTTGCTGTATTTAAACAGTGTTGAACGCATACTCCAACTGGAGGGGATCACAGTAGGGTCGTGGACGGCGATGCTAAATGCAACTATTAAAATGCAACTAATCATATATTTGTCCATCATGAATATATTTATCAGTATTTGGGATAAATATTGAACAAACAATGCAAGGTCAAATCAAATATGAACTCTGAATTGTTTAGCTGCATAAATAGCTTATTTACATGAAAAACTATTAGCTATTGATAGTTTTCAGTCACGTGACCTGTGTGGAGACCTGGCAGGCAAAAAAAAACAATGGATCATGATGGCAACTACACTGTGATCTTCATAGAAATGTAACACAATCTAGTCATATTTCCATCTGTTTCAAGATATGAATATTTGGTTCAAATATAAACCAAACAAAACAAAATGTAAATTGTAAAGTGTAAATTGTGGGCACTTGCAAACCATGCAGCTATTTAAAGCAGAGCACCCGCAGCTATTTAAAATCATCATGTTCCTGTCAGAACTCCAATTCGGTAATGTTTACATCTATCTTGTGGATATTCCTCAGCGATTTAGTCAATTTAGTCAAGCGTCTGCTTTTGTTTTCTGTGTCAGTTTCTTTTCCTTTGACTGAGGTTTGCTGGTAGGGAAAATCTATGTGTTCACTTCTGTTATTTACACTTTACCTTTGCATTTTTGCACGTCATTGTTGCTGTCACGGTTGCCTCACTGCGTGTGTTTGGTGCTTTATCGCATAGGTTCACAGTTTCTGTTTTTGTCATCCCCATTCGCCAGTATTTGTCTTTCCTACTGAAGGTGAAAGAACCCTTAATACATTTATACAAATAAATCTACTTGAAACGTTTGGTCTTTCGAGCATCTGCTTCTAGCCTTAGCCTGCTAGCACCGCTAGTCAGCTAAAGCTACAAGCTTCTTTCACTTACTGTTTCACCTACTGTCTTTGCTCTTCACCCTGTATAATGTCACTTGTGTTTCTATCCTGGAGTGCAGGAGAAGCATCAGTTAAAGCGTTGGAGCTGGAGCTGGGAGCACAGATCTTCTAACAGAAACCGTTTATCATCCCATGCCTAGATTTTACTATGAAGGAATTCTGTAGAAGCACAGCTCAGTTGTGTCTGCTCAGTGGTGAGTAAGGCTATATATTATTGCACAACAACTATCCAGTTTCTGTTCGTTGGTTAGTAACGCTATATATTATTGCACAATATCTATCCACTTATATTTTAAGTTCAATCGAACTTTGGTTTGATTTTGGGTTTGATTTGGTTTTGTTTGGTTTGGTTTTGGGTGTGGTTTGGTGTGGGTGTGGTTTGGGTTTTGGTTTGGTGTGGGTTTGGGTTTTGGTTTGGTTTGATTTGGGTTAGGGTTTAGGTTTGGATGTGTTTTGGGCTTGGGTTTTGTTTTAGCATTTAGTTGTAGTAACTATTTCAGTTTTCTAAATGCCCTGACTTTCACTGAACACAATTCTGAATTTCCATGATACCTAATGAATAAAAAGACAGACCTTTTTGTGCTTTGCATCCTATTTAAATGCTTTTAGCTTGAATATAATTTTGCAGGGCTTTATCTCTGAGGTAAAAATCAGAAGCACACACTGTTTGCATGGCAGATTTCCCTGCAAAACTCTCTCCCATATTTGTCAGGTTGTTAGTAGTTTTACAAACTTTATATTTAGCTTTTCTGTCTTCTAGTCTTAACGCCCAGTCTTTGAAGTGTTAATTTTGAAGCCAAAGCTTTTACAATTTATATTATCCTGGCATGTTAGCCTTAATTAACAGGTACAGTCTAGTGACTGCTTTTGGCTGAAGTGATTGGCATTTGATGAGTGTGAAGGATAAAAAAAGATCTGAAAAACAGTCATAATAAAAAACTGTGTAATATAAAAAACTTAGATTTAAAGCAATTTGAAACAAAACAAAACAAAACAAAACAAAACAAAACAAAACAAAACAAA
>CAIGQQ010038995.1:2465867-2503148 GCA_903798035.1 Danio albolineatus
CATATATATAAATTTTATATATGAAGACGATATACATTTACCGGCCACTTTATAAGGTACACCTGTCCACCTGTTGGGGCAACGCAAATTTTTAATTAGCCAATCACATAGTATCAACTCAATGCATTTAGACATGTCAAGACGATCTGCTGCAGTTCAAACCGAGCGTCAGAATGGAGAAGAAAGATGATTTAAGGGACGTGGCATGATTATTGGTGCCAAGCTGGTCTGAGTATTTCAATCCAATAGAACACCTTTGAGATGTGGTGGAACAGGAGATTCGCATCATGGATGTGCAGCTGACAAATCTGCAGCAACTGCGTGGTGCTATCATGTCAATATGGACTAAAATCTCTGAGGATTTTTCCATTCCCTTGTTGAATCTATGCCAGGGTGGATTAAGAAAGTTCTGGAGGTGGCTGTTGAGTGTATATTGCATCAACAAAAATGATTGAGGTCATGTTCATGTGTTGTGCATTAAGTCTATATATTGGTTATTGTGTGACAGGCCTATTAGGGATCTAGAGTCACGTGTGTTCAAAATAATCAAATCGTTCAAGAATGACTGATCACTTGTAACCACTGACGTCCATAGGATTTGTTTTTACTACTATGAAAGTCAGTAGTTACAGGGTTTTAACATTCTTCAAAATACCTTATTTCAAGAGTTCACACTTAGCTGATGATTGATAATAAAGCGTATTTGGCATGCTGTCCCGGGAGAGAGCCCTGAGCTCAGAATATCCTTGACCCCGGGGCTCCCTCCCATTTGAGGGCAAGAGGAGAGTTGGTCAGGTAGGTCTCGAGAACTCCCCCTGCTTGTGAACGTGCTGAGCTATATCTGACTAGATTTACCTTAAGATGCTATTTTAAAGTAGTCGATTTACTTATGTTGTATGTTTTTGGACGGTGGGAGGAAACCAGAGAACCCGGGGAAAACCCATGCAAACACAGGGAGAACATGCAAACTCCACACAGAAATGCTGACTGGCTCGGGGAGCGGCCGAACCAGCGGCGTTCTTGCTGTGAGGCAACAGTGCTAACCACTGGGCTGCCGTGCCGCCCTATCAGAGAAGGGGAGGAGTTGGCGTGGAAGGGGGGATTCTTCAAGACGAAATTGACTGGAGTAGAAAGCTCTGGTAATTTATAGTGTCAGGATTCGTCTGATTGGTGCAATATGCGGAGCTGATGTGGTACCAGCTGTGTTCATAAGCACGTGATCCTTTCGAAAATTAGTTTATAAATAAACCCCACTTTGTGTTCAACAGTGCAAAAAAAAATAAAAAAACTCTTTCTGGTATGGAACAAGTAAAGGGTGAGTATTGTTAAATGAACTATCCCTTTAAGTGCTCGCTGAGCGGAGCATTAGGGAAGACAAACTGTACGGATTAAGATGCGCTATAAAAATGAATCCTGTGAACTTTCGGGGAGTGAACTCTGGGTTAACAAGGAGGCGGTGAGCTGTAGAGATTTCACAAGGTTGAGGTCAGCGTGGGTTCACTGCCTTTCAGTGAAAGATAGCAGAACCCAAGGGAGTGTTCCTAGATTTGGAATTCGAGTTCAACTTCATACCAGGCTCGGAGATCATCCCATCCCATTCCTGAATCCCCATTTGTCTTTTAAACAAATAAAATAGAATTTGATGGATTTCTCCTATGACCATCGCAGGCCGTACTTGAGCTTTCCAGGCTGGAAAAAAATCCACAACACCTCTGGACAGCTGGGGTTTGTTTGGCAGCTTCATTCCTCCAGGGAGAGGAGGATGAGAAGGATACAAAGTGCATTCATTCAAGAACATCCATTCACTCTGTAAACCTCCCTGAAACCCTGCAAATGCAAAATCAATCCACACAAAAAAATGATGAGGCACCAGTTCTCCTCAAACACTGGAGTAATAAAGAAGCCCATCAATATTTACAGAGCAAATGAGAGTAAGGAAATTACAAAATGTGTCTTTTCTAATGTTCTATTGATGTGGGGCCTGCTCTGCATATATAAACAACAGCAAATCTGCCTCCTCCATGAAATGGAAGGTTGTATGGGGTGAGCTTGAGAATGTTCTGGAAAGAATGATTTATAATGGGATGCTTATTGTTATGTGACCTGATTTGGAAGATGTATAACAGTCTTTCGGTTCCTGTTCCTTCACAATAAAAAACATAAGTAAGAACAAAACTATTGATGAGACAATACTATCTATGTACTAATAGACACAACACTGTTAGTAATGTTTTTTAGTATATACAGTATATTATATGAAATATTTTTTTCACAAAACAAGTGGATCTAATTAGATGTGCCTTGTAAACCTTAAATAAAGGGAAAGACAAAACTTACTCATATGTAAAAATAAAATTAATAAGGAGGTGATGTTATTTATGTACTGTATGCACTTTTAAAGTACCAGACATTTTAGGTACTAACTACAGTTTTAACATTCATTTCAGTATCATTACTGATTCGTTTGCAAATGTTTATATGACTCATTTACAATACAGTTTTTAAAGTAACAGATTAAATGAGAGACTTGCTTGGTTTACCAAAAAAGTAGATCAAATTAGATTTGCACAGTAAACCTTAAATAAAAGTTATTAAGTTTGTATTTTTTAATTAATGTTATAAGTTTTTAGTAACTATACATATAAAACTTTTTTTTTAATTCTGTGCAGAAATTGCAAGAACATTTATCTTTTGTAACATTATTTGTTTAAATTTGTTGTTGATAATCTTTAGATTTAATTTGTAGCAGCCCTTGTCTTAATGGTGCCCTAAAAGCAAAATCAGTATACGGAAATGGGCATACTATGAGCCTTAGACACCACTGTTTCCTTGTTCTCATGTAAATTCCACCAGTGTAAAATCCTAGTGAACAACAGACCAATCAGAAGACAAAACAAACTGTGACAAAGCTCACGGGCCACACCCTCTGCATTTGCATGTATGCCTACTCTAGGTCATTAGGTCATCAAGAAAATACGACTCATATGAGATCATAAAAAAGCTCTGAGATCATTAATATGCACGCCTAAGGTTGCATTTGATAAGCCAAATATTTTCTAGTGAGACAACAGTGATAACTTTCCTATGGGTAATTTATGGAGTAATAAATGAGCTTAAAAAAACATTTCTGGTGATTTTTGGAAGCCATAAACCTACTATGTAGATACCAGAGAACAATAACTTATGAAACCAATGCTGTACATTACACAAAGGTATAACTCACCCAAAACATAACTTCAGCTCATGTGATTTCTTTCTTCTGTTAAACACAAATGAATATAGTTTGAAGAATGCTGGTCGCTGGGACCCTTTCACTTCCACTAGGAAAAAAAATACAATGGAAGTCAATGGGTGCCAGCTACCAATCAAAATATATTATTTTGTGAACAAAAAATAAGCTCTAATACATTTGCAACAAGTGAAGGGTGAGAAGATAATTTTCATTTAGGGTGAACAATCACTTTGATTGTTCAAGCTGAGTGTATTAATGAAATTTTGCATATGCATACATTTAGAAAGGTTAGGGGAAAAAGTTGCCCTTCATTTAGGTAAAAATGTATTGTAACACTCGATGGGTCAAATTTTACAAACAATGCTGAAGAAAGGTAACTTGAGAAGCTTCATCAAGCCCTAATAAAACAGTCATGTTGTACTTTCTTGGATTTATCGATCAGTTTTCACACCACTGGCTGAACAACTCATTTCTAAGATATACAAATTGGAAAACACTATCGGAACATTCATTTTTTACCTGTTTGCCTGGGTGCCATGTCACTGACAAATATTTTACATTGAAATGTAAGCCAAAAAATGAGGGCGACAGTACTTTAAGTAAAATGTCTTATGGTTCAGCAGACAGAAACATTAGGATTGCCTGAGGTATGATCAATGCATTTTTATTTTAGTTCACAGAGTCATTGAGATTTCAATTGAAGAACCATTCTAAATAAATCATTGAGTTGAGACAGGTGAGTTAGAGATTTATTTGTGAGTCAAAAATTCACGTTTCAATTGTTTAAATGAATCAGACCTCACAGTTATATTATATGCATTTGTGATTTAGTGAGAACAACACAAAGGATACAGTATGCACCACTTTTGCTTTTCAATAAAATCTGCAAACTTGACTTTTTTTAGACATAAAGCAACAGACTATGCTCTATTTTAGTTCATTATTTGTGAGACATCCTACAACTGCAACAAAATCAGACATAAAAAATACAGTATTTTTTTTTAATTGACCCAGAATACCAACCCTACTAATTTAGTATATTGAATAAAAATTCCCAACTCGCATAAGAAGTCTGTGAAGCATTTAATAGTTTGCATATTAGTTTGTTTATGAAATGAAATCATTAATAAAACGAGCTAAGATGAAAGAATAAATCACATAACAGTAATGCGACTGAGTTAGCAAGGCTAATGTTCATTAAAAGAGCTGTTGAAGAGTTTATAAAGCTATTTTGTTTTATTTTAAGGAATAGTAAGAATAAAATCTCTATTCTGGATAAGGATTTTGTTTTTTTTGTTTGGTTTTTTAATATAGTGGTCTTAATACCAGGTGGAAATTGGGTCACAAATGCTACCTCCATATGTATTTTAGGTGTTCTTGCTTGGACAAATACATGCAAAACTATGTCAATCTACCTGGCTCCTTGGGTATTTATGCAAACACATAAATACATAAATGGCATTTCTTTCGTCTTA
The DNA here is from genome assembly GCA_903798035.1 of Danio albolineatus. Taxonomy (NCBI): domain Eukaryota; kingdom Metazoa; phylum Chordata; class Actinopteri; order Cypriniformes; family Danionidae; genus Danio; species Danio albolineatus. The sequence goes on from CAIGQQ010038995.1 coordinate 2,470,575, forward strand.
AAACATAGGAAAATGAAAACAGATGTAGATAAGTTTGGCTTAGATATTAAAGTGACTCCAGCTATTATAAATCAACTACAAAGTATGCAGAACCCCCCACTGTTCTTGACTGAATAACTTTTTTAAGGTCTTTGGAAAAATTAATTAACTAAAGTTGTAAAAATAAATGACTGTGCTTAAATAAATACAATAAAAAATATAATGAATAACCATTTAAAATTAACATGATAGTTTAAACGAAACAATAAAAAAATTAATACATATTTTAATTAAAATAAAACTATATAGGCACCACGGTGGCCGAGTGGTTAGCACGTTTGCCTCACAGCAAGAAGGTCGCTGGTTCGATCCCCGGCTGGGCCAGTTGGCATTTCTGTGTGGAGTTTGCATGTTCTCCCCGTGGTTGCGTGGGTTTCCTCCGGGTGCTCCGGTTTCCCCCACAGTCCAAAGACATGCGGTACAGGTGAATTGGGTAAGCTAAATTGTCCGTGTGTAAAATTTGTGTGTGAATGACAATGTGTGGATGTGTTTCCCAGAGATGGGTTGTGGCTGGAAGGGCATCCGCTGCGTAAAACAAATGCTGGATAAGTTGGCGGTTAATTCCGCTGTGGCGACCCCGGATTAATAAAGGGACTAAGCCGAAAAGAAAATGAATGAATGAATAAAACTATATATAAACTATATTCAAATTAATTTAAGTTTTATTAAAAATGAATGTGTAAATAAAATACAATTAGTAAGATGGAAAATAATGTACTAATGTGTTAGAATGAATTTTATTTAATCAATTTTTTAATTAGATCAATTTCAATATTTATTTAAGAATTAGGTATTAATACCAACTAACTAATTAACTAACTAACTAACTAACTAACTAACTAACTAACTAACTAACTAACTAAATAAATAAATAAATAAATAAATAAACGTATTTGGGGGGGTGTCATCTAAAAAGTGCAAACGCTGGTCTATATTATATAAACATCTACAGTTAAATCAATGCAAATTAGCTTACATTTCATACCTTTCTTGTACATCAGTAATATTCATATCAAAGGTTACCGACAAACTTAGACTTCAAAACAAATTGGAGGAAGAGAAAAAAAAAGACAAAGCAATTGTGTACAAAATACAAAAGGGCAGTAATGCTATGTGTCCCAAAATTGGCAAAAATGGAAGTAAATTAGGTTTCATCATTATGTCGAAGAGTCTTTGGAGTGAGTAAGTTTTATGCGTGATTATGGTGTAGTGCCTGTTGTTGGTGTCCCGAGGGGAAATCCTTCGGACAATAGCTCAACTGGGCTTGGCTCAATCTGATGATCATCCAGGTATAGTTTCAGGAGGAATTGATGAACTCACAGAGCTGAGGGCACCTCTGAAAAGATCTAGTGGACTACCTACGCTGTTTTTCAGCCTTTCTGAAGTACAATAAGCAAAGCTACTATCTCAATGAAATTCATGGGTCGTGATCACCAGCGATCTTAACTCCTTAGATCGCTGGAGAACTTGCACTATCACACAAGAACTACAAATCCGCCTGTTTATAGACTACATCTCCACTCATGCAACACACACTCTCCTCGTCCTCGTCACCACTGATTGCACACATCCCACCTGAGGATTGTCAAGGACTGATTACACACACTATTTAAACTGCACAGAAACACTCACTGTTGCTGAGTCTTGTTTACTTCATGTGACATTACAACACGTTTCCTTGGTCTTGTATTCCCGTGTTTCTACCTTCGCCTTGCTATCTGTTTATCCCTGCCTGCCGCCAGCCTTTTGACTCCTTGCCTGTTCTTGATTACGATTCTGGACTGTCTTTATGCATCTGTTTACTCATGTTGACCATTGCTAACCGAACCTCGCTAATAAACCTGCATTTGGATCCACACCTCAGTTGTCAGTGTCACACCCCCGTGTTACACCATGTTAGCCATTTAGCAACGAAACTAGAGTCACCAGGCATACAGAAGTCCTGCACGTGATGTGAATCTGCGTCTGTTGTGGAATTAATTTCACGTGCAAACTAAGCTTGAAAGGAAGTTTTGACAGACAAACGAAGTGAGTAAACTCAAAACGTTCACGTGTCTATTAACTTGCACAGATTATTTATTCTTCTTAAGAATAGCAATGTGAGCTATTAAAATAAACATTGTACATGTAAGGGATAATCAACGGCTTGCCATGCGTTAAAGGATTTTAATGCATGACGTGGAGGCAAAGGACTCCGCGAAGTGCAGTAAAATCCTTTAACACATGGCAAGCCGTTGATTATCCCGCTTATTACATAGTCATTTGCCAAAGTAGGCCTACGTTTAAAATAGTTTTGCTGTTTGTAGAGCAATATTTGCAATATTGTTTTTTTACATGTTCTACATGTCAGTTTTTTTTACATGTTATATTTTATAGTCCCTCCACTGAATCAGCTGTGACAGGCTGACAGAGAGAGCGTGTGCGTGATGTTTATACCTTCTAATTTTATTAGGATGCCATTTCATCAGTCTGATCACAAGTGGACAAATAAGACATTCCCAGTCACAACTGGAATGTGTTTCCAGTCACATTCCCAGTCACACGTTTCTTTTGTCTTTCTACCGCTTCTCTGATGAGGGAGGATCTGTATAATAGCTTTTTTTCCCCTTAACATTACCTTTAACACTACGAAAGCTGGCACCTACAGTATAGCAGAATTTCCGTGATTTATTTTTCATAATAAACATACAAATCTTATAAAAGGTACCATATCAATTAAATACGCATTCTCAAGTCAAGTGTACTCTAGAGTCATTGAAGCAAAAAAGTCTATTTCAGAAATCTCTGCTGTTAAATATAGGTAAATTCGGCATAATGGAAAAACATATCAGGACAGGTAGGAGAACATTCTGCTTTATTTATCTTATTTAAAACAAAAGCAATCAGCCAAACACGCAGGATCAGTGCGATATTACATTATTTACGGTCATAAATTAATTATGAAACTTATCTTTGTGATCTGCCAAAAAAATACACCTGAGAAAAAATAATAGGTTAAAATGTCCAGAGACTGACCGTTAGATACACCAAAGATTAATTATATGTCCCATTTTAACAACAGAGATGCAACAGATTAGATCCAGCGGCATAGAACCGGAAATGCTCTGGACGACATAAAGCTTCCCTCAGGGGGAGCCGTTTGCGGAGCTGCCGCTGACCGCCTGGAGCTTCCAACATTTTTTAAAACGCGCTTTTCTTACACACAAACGGCCGATTTGACTTTAAAATAACAACATCCTCGCTTGAAAAACTCTTAAAACTTGATTTTGTGGCATAATTAATGAGTATTTTCCTAATTTTGCGGATTTCCCGTCTGCCATTAATAGCCCTCATCGGTTTCATGCGCAGCACATGCGGGTTGCTGCAGTCACTGTAAATGTTTGGGAGAAGCGCATTTATTTCGAACTGTGATCAAAACTGACTGGTACTACCTGTGCGTTTCAACGAAATATACCACACCCTCCAGCCAATCAGAATCAAGAATTTCAACAGACCATGGAATAAATTGATTTCATGCAGACTTTAATACTGCTTCAGATGCATACTAGTTAAGCTAATCTGATCTGTGACTCAGAAACACAACTGTACTCATCTCTAGCATTTAGCAGATCGCAAATCTGTTTTTTTTTTTTTTAAAGTTCATTACCAAAAACATGTCCAGGTGCCGAAGTCAATGCTGTTTTACAAAGACGTGCATGTGAACCGCAACAGGAAGCAAAGAGCACAGGGGTTAGTCTATTTGGTACCCACAATGCACTGCTGACACGGCAGTCCATCAAAGGTGCAGCTCTAAAGAGCCCGAGTCCCTACAGCTGAAAAGAACAATTACCACTTCTATCACTTCCTCTAAATTAGCATTCATTTGAGATATGATTTACTACAAAGAAAAGCCATTTTTCCCTCATTTTCTCTTCCTTTCTTCGCAGGCTTTCTTCTCGTCTGTCGTCTGTCGTTTCTCTGCGGGAGCGGGTTAATGTAGTAACATTTGTATTCTCCTCTTGAGTCTCCGACAGGCGATGAGGATCTACGGCAGGTCAAGTCAGTCTCTCTCTCTTTCTCTTTCTCTCCGTTTCTCGCTCCTCCTTCCCTCCGCCTCTTCTTTTTCTCTCATCCGTGGCTCTTTGAAGAGATAAAGATGCTCTAATTGCATTTGCATATCGTGGCTCGTGGGTCGTGACTCTTGGCCACGTGACGTGTGGGCAAACATGAAAAACACATCCAGCTCTCGAACTCTTTCAACTGTGCATCTGTATTCCTGTGTCTGAGCCTGGAAGAAGAAAAATCCTAGATCAAGGAAATTATACGAAGATTGGCTTGTCTTGATTTTATGACGTTGTTAAGTCTGTTCTTTTTCCAGTATGCATTAGAATGATGTTGGGGTTGTATTGACTGACTACTGCCTAGTTCTGTTTAAAAACGTATTTTGGTCACACTTATTTTAAGTTACAGTTCTAGATGTTAACAAACCTTTAACCATGACTTTTAGCTCTTAATTTGCTGCTTATTAATAGTCAATAATGTAGTAGATTGGATTAGGTATTGGGTAGGATTAGGGATGTAGAGTAAGATCTTGCAGAATAGACAGCCAATATCTTAATAATGGGCAGGTAATAAGCCAGTGTGGTTTAAATTTCACTGCTGCTCCACAAGTCCAAAACCAAGAAAGACAGTGGCGAGGAACAAACTTCACCAATTGATGAAAGTGAAGGAAAAAACCTCAAGAGAAAACAGACTCAGTTGGGCATAACCATTTCTCCAAACTTATTGTGCAGAGCTGCAGCCCAGGTGCTGGAGGCTGGAGAACACCGGACGTCTATCATAGAAAAGCTGACGTTGTGAGAAGGTCACTGGCCAGTGTTGAGGCTGGCTCACGGGATCAATGCAAAGACTCGTCTGCCACTGGGGTCTTATAATAAAATTGGTGGGAAAGTGTTAACCTTATTTCTCTACTAATGCCAGGATGAGTATTTTAATCTATTCTTGGATCATTTTGTACCCTGTATCCACACAAAAAATGAATAAATAAGAGACCACTTGAAATGTATGAATTTATGTACAGTTTATATTCGTGTTTTTAAGAAACACAATTGTGTTTGCTTTATTTTGTAAACTTTGGTTGATTTTTCATAAATGTAAAATAAAATGCTGCCATTAGATCATTTTTTATTCATTTTTTTTTTTTTGCATTAACAAAATAAAATAACCAAAAGGAGATGTTTCTTCCCAATCAAGTTCAGGTATTATTAAAAAAATAATAAAAATAAAACAAAATAAAATAAAATAATTTAGGGCATAAAATGAAAATTACAAATATATATATTTTTTAAAAATCAGAGACTATTATTATTATTATCATTATCGTTATCATTATTATTATATTATTATTATTATTGATATTATTATTATTATTATTATTACTACCACTGTTTAAACTTTAGAAAGGTAAGGTCTATCATTATTTGATAGAAAAGCCCTAATTTACAATCATAAAAAAAAGAAAACATTTGTTATTCTGAACAGCAGTCAACTTAAAATTGTCAACTGAACAATTTTTTTGAAAAAAAAAAAAATAACAATAATGCTTTAAATGACAATATTTTTATTCAAAATTCGGAATAAATCTTATCAGACCTGTACAGAATAAAAACTAATGATTTAATCAAACCCTAGTGAGTCTAGTGAAACTGATGTATACATACAGAGGATCTGTCATTATAAAACACAAGCAAACATTTTACTCAAAACCTTACTTCTTAATGGCAAATCCAACTCTAAAATGTAACTGTTTATTTATTGTAAGTTTCTACTGTAGTTGGTGTTTGTTTGGTCATGGCAAAATTTGAAGGTTAATGAAAATAGCATAAAATACAAAATTCTAAAATATACATTATAAAAAATAATAGTATAAATCTACAAAAAAAGTGTTTCTGGCTTATTTTATTGTATTTTATTTCTGCTGCAGTTGCACACGGCTAGTGGTCCTGGAATTTTTCACTGGTTTAATGTTTGGCACTTGTGTACACACAAACTGTCCGGGTTGCAGATCACTCAGGCAGTGGAAAATTGAAGAATAAACATTTGATCATTTCTTTTTAGCATCTAAGGTCTCGTCTCGCCCTCTTTCTCTGTCTCTTTGTGTTCTGGCAGAGCCGGTGGAGGCTTGTAACACATTTTATTACGCCGTCTGGGTTCTTTGATATAATATTCTCATATTTGTCTGCTACAAATGAAATACCCAGTCAAATCAAAATTGGAATTTTGTGGCTTTTAGTGCTCATATACTTGCAAAAAAAAGTTTCATATTTTTGCTCTTCTTTTTGGTCACACTATAAATTATGGTAAAATTCTTGCTGTTAACCAACCTACATAATTACCTACACTGTAAAATAATACTGGGATCTACACAATTGATTTTTGTTCTGACAACATGAAGGAATTAAGTTAATTTAATAGTTTTTTATTTATTCGTTTACTTATTAGTTTTAATTTAAGTGGATTGAGCATAAAACAATTAGCCATTCACCATAGAGAACATTCTGCTGCCTTCGACATCCTCCGGCATGACCGGTTTAGCAGTAATGGTGTGGGGTGGCATTTCTTTGGAGGGCCATACAGTCCATGGGCTCACCAGAGGTAGCCTGACTGCCATTAGGTACTGATGCGGTTGGCCCTGGGTTCCTCCTAATGCAAGACAATGCTAGACCTCATGTGGCTGGAGTGCGTCAGCAGTTCCTGCAAGATGAAGGCATGTCCTGGCCCATATGGACTGGCCCACCCATTTCGCAGACCTGAATCCAATTGAGCACATTTGTCCAGGATTTTGCGGATGCTTTAGTCCAGGTCTGGGAGGAGATCCCTTAGAAGACCATCCACCACCTCATCAGGAGCATGCTCAGGCATTGTAGGAAGGTCATACAGGCACGTACTACTGGGCCTCATTTTGACTTGTTTGGATTTAAGGACATTACATCAAAGTTGGATCAGCCTGTAGTGTGTTTTATCAGTTCAATTTTGAGTGTGACTCCAAATCCAGACCTCCATGGGTTAATAAATTTGATTTCCAATGATCATTTTTGAGTCATTATGTTGTCAGCACATTCAGTTATGTAAAGAACAAACTATTTAATAAGTATTTCATTCAGTATTTCAAAAGTGTTCCTTTTATTTTTTTGAGCAGTGTATAATTGGTGCATAAAAATATTAATAGTGAGAATTAGTGCTTAAACTAAAGTTTTACTTTTCTATGTTAAGAAAAAGGTGTCACGGTGGCACAGTGGTTCGGGCCTTGGCTGGGTCAGTTGGCATTTCCTTTGTGGAGTTTGCATGTTCTCCCCATGTTCACGTGGGTTTCCTCCGGGTGCTCCGGTTTCCAAAGTCCAAAGACATGCGGTATGCTGTACTGTATACTGTACTGTAGGTGAACTGGGTAAGCTAAATAGTTTTCAAGTGATGAGTTGCAGCTGGAAGGCGATCCGCTGTGTAAAACATATGCAGGATAAGTTGGCAGTTCATTCCGCTGTGGCGACCCCAGATTAATAAAGGGACTAAGGCGAAAAGAAAATGACTGTTTTGTAGACTGTTTGTACCCTTACTCAGTGATCCCCAAGCCCCGAGCCACAGACCAGTACCAGTCCGTGAATCAATTGGTACCAGGCTGCTGAAGAAATAATTAATTTTGTCAGTTTTATTTATTATTTATTATTATTTATTATTTAGTCTGAACTCTCTTTTGTTTAAAAAAAAATAAACTTTTATTTTGAAAAATTACTATTTTCTTTCGGTTACATCTCGGTCACTTCAACGCAAAAATGTAACCCACAAGCTAGCAAAATGAGTAAGAAACAGACGTCTTTGGAATGTTTCTTTGCGAAGGGGAAAAGACCCAGTGAAGCGCCCACAAACTGCCAAAGGTATGTATCCCATTTGTCAATAAATCAGGTGAATCCAGCATGTCTGTACAAGAAGATCAACTGCTGGAGAACTGCTGACAGCGACCGTTCAAATATCACATCTTTTCTGCATGCAAGTTTGTTATTTTCAATGGAGGAGTATGGCTTGTGTGTTCATATTGGGAGCGACATGGGTAAGCTGCGCAATGCGCTTGCGCCTTCCTTGTGCTCCCACTTGAAAATATCTTCAGAATGCTGCGAGCAACAAGTTACAAGAACTGCCGATCAGCTTCATATTATGTTTGGAATACACACATTTCTGTTGACTAATTATTTCAATTTCTAATTTTTTCTCCATAAATAAAACTTGTATCAGAGTCCCAGCAATGTTTTGTCAGCTTGTCATCCTCTGAGAAAATGGTTGCCTAGCAATCTACATATACCCACCCCCCGGGCCACGGTAAAATCGTTGACAGATCTGCGGTGATAAAGGTTGGGGACCACTGCCTTAACTGTTATCAAGCTTACTATAGGCAAGAATGGTTCCACTTTGTAGTTGACATGTAACAGGTTAAAACTGGTGTTACAACACTCCTCCCGTCCACCACACAATTACCCTTTTTTTTCTCCATCTCTCGTCTCTCCTGAAGGGGTTTTGGGTTTCTCCCCTTGTTTGCTTTCATAGTTAACTCTTTCCCGTCAATCTCGAACAGGTAAAAGGACACCAATGTCAACAGAATTGCTGGAAAGGATCAGATCACCAACACCCATTTACTTCTCCAGGAAACCTTTGCCAAAAGCCAATTAAGCTACTATAGCATAAATAATCATAGAATATAATACCCTGCGTACGCAAGCTTTGGCCTCTTGTACAAACACAACGACTTCACTTCACCGACCTTGTGTCGGGGTCCAAATTCAGGTATAATTAGGAGGTTTGCGCCAACAGATATGCTTACTGTGAGCTTCCAATTATGTCCAATCTGTCTCCATTTCACAACACCCGACTGCTCAGTTTTGTGTGTGTGTGTGTGTGTGTGTGTGGCAAAAAGATGGAGTAAAATGTCAGAGTAATTTGTGTTAAATCAAGCCATGGCTTAGACAACCAGCGCTGTTGTTGCATTCTAGGGGCACATTCTAGGAGTTGTGTAGCACTCTCCACAGATGGAAATTAATGATTTGAGAGTCGAGGTCATGCATGTGTGTTTGTGTCTCATGCTACAGAGAAGGGTAGCATTAACAATGAGGCTCAAAGCCATTATTAAACAAGGCTGTCAGAACAACACACACTCTCTATATCCCATCGAAGCATTTGAGACCAACAGTAAAACACAGTTACAACTCTTCTTTGGTCTGCAATATGAAATGATGCGTTTCACACACACATTCAAACAAAATACACATTCATACACACACACACACACACACTCATTGTCAAATGAGAGTTGTGAACGTAATGGTGCATTGCAGGTGTAGCCTCAACAGCCCATTTGTCAGGAGAGGCATTCAATTAGAGATGAGAGACTGAGAGCCCGCCAGAGAGAAAGAGAATGAAAGAGACAGAGAGAAAGTTAATAGAGTTAACCCTTCAATGAGAGTTGCTGCTGTATAGGCTCCAAAATTGTGTAAGGGGTGCAAATAGGCTCTTCTTTGTAAGACACAAAATGCTGTGGTCATTGCAATATTTCAGCGCAAAATAAATAAATAAATAATCCGTTTTGTTGCAAATAAGTTTAAATGGGTGCTAAATTACTGGATGATAGCTCATTTTTTACACTCTTTGCTACTGTGGCAACTCATGTGACCAGGCTTTTAGTTTGCTGTGTAGACAATTGTTCTGAGGGGCATCATGGTGGTGCAGTGGGTAGCACAATCACCTCACAGCAAGAAGGTCGCTGGTTTGAGCCCCAGCTGGGTCAGTTGGCATTTCTGTGTGGAGTTTGCATGTTCTCCCCATGCTTGTGTGGGTCCAAAGACATGTGCTATAGATGAATTGAATACGATAAATTGGCTGTAGTGTATTAGGGTGTTTCCCAGTGTTGGATTGTGGCTGGAAGGGCATCCGCGGTGTAAAACATATGCTGGATAAGTTGGTAATTCATTCCACTGTGGCACCCCCTGATTTAACAATGAATGAACATAGTTCTGGATGGCACAAGTTTTTTATAAATTTTTTTATTTTAGTATTTGTTTGTATTTCGAAGTCAATAATTGCCACAATCACAAATTTGGATCTTTGTTTACTTTCCTTCTTTCTCTATATATGTCAAAATGTAAAATAATATTCTGAAATGTGTGATATTGTACATTTTTGGAAAATTCAATAAATAAAATTATGGGAAAAAAGGTGCTAAATGCAAAACATCTCTGCAAGACTGGAAGTCTTTCTTTCTTTCTTTAGAAAATAAACATAAAGATAATAAACATAAAATAATATATTAAGAATAAACAAAGTTAAAGTTAAATATTATGGCTTGATCTTGACCTACTGACTTTCAGACTTTGTTCCCTAACTCAGACCAGTACAAGATTGTGTATCAATTGGTACCTGGCGGCACAAGAAATCATTAATTATGTCCTTTTTATTTATTATTTCAGTCTGAACCATCTTTTGTTTTAAAAATCTTTTCTTTTAAAAAAAATACCTTATTTCCTCGGTTACATCTCGATCACTTGAACGTCAAAATTTAAACATAAATAATAAAATGACATTTTAAAAATAAACCAAGTTTATATTTATTAAATATAAATCTAAAACATCAAAAACAAATTTAAAATGCCATTCAGACAGTTTAAGACAGGATCTAAAAATAGACAAAATCAGATCCATTCAAATAGCAAGTGTCAATTTATTCCAGAGCTTTGAGCCAACTACAGCAGAGGCACAGTCACTCTTAAGCTCGAATCTAGTTTTAGGCACTCTGAAAGAAATACTCACTCATTTGAATTGCAACCCTGAATAAAAGGTGTTTTTTTTCTGATTTCATTAAATTAATAAAAAAAATCTAATTTCCCTTGACCTTTTGACATATAAAAAGTTACTGATGTACTCTGAAAGTCTTATTTGTTTTAAGTCTGCATGAACCAGAAGTTGCTGAGTCTTTCATTGTAGTATGTTGATGTGCTTCCATCTGAAATGGAATATTGAGTATGTGCAAGGCTTAACTCATAGCAACAGTAAAAGAACATTGTGGCTGAATCCATTACCACAAACATACAGTAGAAGCACATAGTCAGACTTTGATTGAAGACTTTTTTTTTGTCCGTGGATTAATTTGTATGGATTAACAGCAAAACACACACACACACACACACACACACACACACACACACACACACACACTTCAAATTCATACAGTCTTCAAGAACTCAGAAGTTTGAAACACAATCTTGTCCTGTTGTGTTTTATCCAGACACAATTAAAAATTATAATTAGTATTAATATATTAATACTAGTATTAATTAGTATTAATATATCTATTGGTTAATAGAAAACATTAAAAACAACTTTTTTTCCAGTAAGACACTGTTCTGTCTGATACAAACTTTTTAGAAAGATAAATAAGAAATAAGAGATTATGCAAAATGATACAAACACAATCTAAATCATAAACAAAATCTGGAATTATGAAGAAAGAAAAAAAAAAAACCTTCATGCAGTTTGAAACTTGTTGCATTTGTTCTGTGAAACATAAAAGAAAACTGCCAATGCAGCTATGGAATAAATAAATATTAAATTACCTCAATTCTGAGTTTATCTGAATTTGCAATTTATAGTTTAAGCAAAATATCATTTTCGTTTCTCATTTTGTGAAATACTCTGATTTATTGCAAATTATTGTCTTTGATCTCTCTGTCTGTCTGTCTGTCATGTTTTTGGCACATACTTTACATTAATTTAGGCAACACAGAAGCATTAGAAAATAACACTGATTTCCAGTCACAACAAAGGGGAAAAAATCTCACTCTGTCATTTTCAAAAAATAAATAAATAAATAAATATTTAAATACAAATCATTAATTTCATTATTTTTTATTATTTAAAAATATATATTATACTTTATATTTAATGTTACCTTTATAGCATAAACTAATAATTACACTTCTCTCAAACCTAAAAATACAGTGAATCCTGAGCCGTGGAGGTATGGCCCAATACAGTCATCCCAGTAGCCTCTAGTGCTTCTTCAGTGAATATGATTCATGTTGTTAAAAGTCGATTGAATTAAAACACTCCAAGTGACCCCGTTCTGACCATATTTCCCCAGAATGGCAAAATATGAAAGAGGGAGTTTGAGACATGGAAACTGTGCCTTATCCTTTCTGTCCACACTATTTCCTTTCTCATTTTTGATTCTCATTATTGATATTGATTCTTTCTATCTTCATCGCTCTCTTTCTTTCCTCCCACTTTCTCCTTCTAGTGTTTTGAGAATTGCACTAAAAAATGTTTTGTCTGGAATCCAAAAAGTGTGCTTACACCACCTCAGTTATTATTCAACAAATAAACAGACAGACAGACAGACAGATCTTAATAATTTTGTCAATTTTATCAGAAAATGCAAACAATAAATGATATTTGCTATTATGCTAGACAAGTAGTCGTAGCATAAAATAGCATTACCATTGCATGTCTCATTTACAGTATTTACTCAATGTTTACTGCTAAAACATGCTACGCAACATTAAATTAACCTTGGTGTCTCAGTGTCTACAGCTCATTAGGTTACTTAAGAAATGTTATTTGAATATTTTCAGTATTGTCATATATTTTCACTAGCACATATTTTACTTACCCCAGTTATCTGAATTGTGTTTAAATAAATACCATGCATTAAAACAGGAAAAAGATTATTCGTTTCAATAACAAATTTGATTTGAACATCATTTTATAATTAAACGTGGATGTTAATATTTAAAAAGCAGTTTATTTGTGCTAAATTACAATTGAATTAAATAACTAATTTAGGCTCTGTTGTTAATTGTTAATTTAAGATAAAAGTGATGTAGAAAAATAAATCATTTTAAGATTCATGAAAATCAGGGCCCACTTTATATTAAGTGGCTTTAATTACTACAGCATGTACTTACATCAAAATACTAGTATAATTGTGTTCATTTAGTATTGCACAAGCCTTCCGGTGCTTTAGAAGTGAGATTTTTATTTTTATATATAATAATAAATATATATAATAAATGTTGGGCATGTATGTACATAATTAGTGCATTGAACTAAATGATTATTCCAATGTAACCACTATGTAATTAAGGCCACTTAATGTGTGTGACTAGAAATTACATATTTTTTTAAAAGACAAAACCTCAGTTTTTTTTTTCTTCTGTAAGCCACGATTTGATAATAATAAAAAAAAAAAATTACTAAAAACAAAAAACAAAAAAAACAGCAACACATTTGAAATCTTATTATTACCGTTATTTTCTTTGTATTATCATGCTTATTTCATTGAACTTGTATTGTTGTTTGGTAATTATTGAAAAATGTAAAACTAATAAAAACACTTGTTAAAAAGATGTCTTGTTTCTAGTCTAAATATTTACATTTCAAAGCAAAAACAAGATCATTTGACGTACCCCACTTGCAGATAATTTACTTTGTTTTAATGGAAAACTGTATCTAAGAATTTTTTGATATCTGGATTAGAAACGGGACAAGTAAGAAAAGCAATTTTTTTTTTTTTGTATTGTGATTATTCAATTTCTGTACCTGAACATTGTTAAGGCTCGTACACACCGGGACGCTTTTCGTTCGCGTTTATCGTCGGCGTTTTTCGAGACGTTTTTCAGCATTCAAGCCCAAGCGATTTTCTCTGGCGTCGAGCAGGAGAGCATGCAAAATCACTCCTTGACGTTAGATGGCGCACACGGTGGCGCCAAGCTTCTGACACCCGCTTGTTACACAGAAGAAGAAAAGAGGAAGTTTACACGCTTGTTGTTGCCGATCGGCAAAACATGGATGGTTCAAGTAGCAGCTCTAGCGCTGAAGAGATGATTATTGTTCACCAGTGCAGTAAGCAGCTCCACGTTAATATCTCCTCTGGGCATCTGCGCTCGCATTGACAGTTTTGCGCTTGAGCGCCTCCAAGGGGTGTTTACTGTAACTTCAGCAGCTCTGTACACGTGAGCAACAGTGGGAATCTGATTGGTGGAGAAGGTTTTGATGCGGGGCGTCAAAACAAAAAAACGAGCATGAGGCGTTTCTTTAAAAATGACGCTTTTACGCCTGGCGTTTTGCGCGTTGGTGTGTACAATCACATTGGCGCCCTTTATTTAGTCTCGAGGCGTCAAACGCCGACCGAAAACGCGAGCAAAAAACGTCTCGGTGTGCACAGGCCTTTAGACTGCCCAGAAAGACAAATAGAGCTATTCAAACTGTTTTGTGAAACTGAATTCATATGGCAATATTTATTGCAGAAAACGCTGGATAAGTTGGCGGTTCTTTCCGCTGTGGCGACCCCGGATTAATAAAGGGACTAAGCCGAAAAGAAAATGAATGAATAAATGAATTATTGGGATAGTAAGGAGTTTGATGCCATTTTATTTGTAAAACCTTTTGACTTCTGTTTTTTGTGTTAGGTAGTTAGGGTAGTGAATTGTATTTTCTTTTATTTCATTCTGATTAGGTAAGTTAGAGATTTAAAATAATGAACAATGAACTGACCTTTATATGTTTATTAAGTGTGGAGTTTTAAGTGCATTTTTTGAGGTCGCTTTCCACTTTTCAGTCTGAACGCTGTAATCAGCAATCCACTTGAGCTTCTCTCTCTAATTTAAAGTGAATATCAGCTTTGTCCTTATACCTTGACAACGTGTTACCACACCAGCAACCCTCTGACCTTAAGTCACCTTCTAATAACGAATATATCCCATGAAGGGGCTGCTGGTTATCCACCACCACCACCACCACCCCCAGGTAGAATCTGCCAATTAACCAAAAGAAATGGCGAGGAGAGCAACGCAAACGTGTCCTTTCTTCATCCCAGATTAAACCAGGTGACAAATTGAATTTCGACTCCTAAAAAAAAGTTTCTCTTTCACAACTTTCCTCATACTTCTCTATTAGCGAGTTGCCATTCAGAGTGTCAAAAGGAGTTGGAGGTATTGTGTCAGTTGTGAATGGGCCCAGATGTGAGATGCGTATCCGTGCATGTAAAGCAGGATGCCGATTTTTTTATTTTTTTTTGTTTCGACTCGCTCTGAATTCCGCCCACCTCAGCACTCGACTGCTGTGTCAATCCCGCTCTCCAGCCCATGTGCGCGTGTTTGTGACTCAACGGGATGAATTATGAAATGAAAGAGTAAAAAAAAATAGAGCAAGAGGGATGTGCGCAGCTGCATGCGACAGAAAGAGAGGCGGAGGGAGTGATTTCGGCAACCATCCTGCCGACCTCCTGCTGCGTAAGAACTCCAGAAGCAATGCGCTGTCATTTTAGAGCGAGAGCTCTACATTTTACATTCCCTTTTTTTTGTTTTTTTCCAGGAGGTGAAAGTTTTCCGTGGTAAACTTAATGGAAGAATTGGAAGAGACACGCCTCTGTAGCTTTCGGTACACTGTTGGATCGCATCTCCTCTCAAGTAACTGGCAAAAAAAAAAAAAATCAGAAGGCGAGAAGCACTTCCTGACTCCGTGGACTGTGAAAGCCAGATGGATCTGTGAATTTTCAAGGTCAACCTGAGGCAATTAAACTGAGCTGTACAGTCAGGGCTTTGGCTGCCAGTATAGAGCAAATAAACACACACACACACACACACACAAACACACACACATGCAAAACAGACATGAAAATAGAGGATGTTTTTCCCTGTGGTGATCGATTAGGGATTTTTTCCCAGAATGATGGATAGTAATATTGATCAAATCTGCTTTCCTAATAGTGTAACAGTAACTAATAGCCTAGGAGTGGACCTGTCATCATATCTATCATGTTTTTTTTTGTTCATTCTGTCTTACACTGTAAAAACAAACACAAGAAGGGTATTGGAAAAAGAATAATGGACCCTTCTCAGTTCTCACAAGCCTGTTATGACGTGTTTAACAGTCATCAGCATCTTAAATCCTTGAAAGATTTTAATATTTAAATATTTAAAAAAAACATACGAGCATTTATATGTATTTATGTATGTATAATATCATCTGTGCTTCAAAATACTGCATGTGCAAGGTGTTTCTAATGCAGCGTCTATGGGGCAGGACACATTATTCTCCCTCTGGCTTGCATTTTCTCGCACATTTTTTTTTCTTTTTTCTGAAAGTCTTTATAACATTATCAAGGAGATTTTCTTTTATTATTAAAGCAAATAAGATTGTAATATATATCGACATATTTAAACATATATATATATATATATATATTTGTTGTATTCTCATTCCATGATGACTTCCGCTACTGAGAATGCTGTAAATGTGAAAAGGCTCTACTGTATATCCTGGTAGGAAATTTACGATAGGCATACACACTCCATTAAAATGATTATCAAATGTAATCCTGGACAACAAACCTTATGTTGCATGGGTATATTAAATTTATAATAACAATCAAGTTAACTTAAATGATTTGTGTTGGGACAACATGAATGAACTGTGTGGGACCCAGCATTTTTTAGTGTAATTAACACAAGGTGTTGATTGATTGATTGATTGTATATTCCAAATTAAATAAAAAAGTGTAAAACTGTATGTTCTATATACATGCTTCTTTCATGGTCTGTTGAAATTCTTGATTCTGATTGGCTGGAGGGTGTGGTATATTTCGTTGAAACGCACAGGTAGTTCCAGTCAGTTTTGATCACAGTTCGAAATAAATGCGCTTCTACCAAACATTTACAGTTACTAAAGCAACTCGCATGTGCTGCACATGAAATCGATTAATGGCGGACGGAAAATCCGCAAAATTAGGAAAACACTCATAAATTATGCCACAAAATCTAGTTTTAAGAGTTTTTAAGCAAGAATGTAGTTATTTTAAAGTCAAATCGGCCGTTTGTGTGTGTGAAAAGCGCGTTTTAAAAAATGTTGGAAGCTCCAGGCGGTCAGCGGCAGCTCCGCAAACGGCTCCCCCTGAGGGAAGCTTTATGCTGGCCAGACGATCTCAAGACCCGCGGCTGGATCTAATCTCTTGCATCTCTGTTGTAAAAATGGGACATATAATTAATCTTTGGCGTATCTAACGGTCAGTCTCTGGACATTTGAACCTATAATTTGTTCTCAGGTGTTTTTGACCGATCACAAGTAAGTTTCATAATTAATGTATGACCGTAAATAATGTAATATCGCACTGATACTGCGTGTTTGGCTGATTGCTTTTGTTTTAAAGAAGATGAATAAAGCAGCATGTTATCCTACGTTTTTTCATTATGCAAAATTTACCTATATTTAACAGCAGAGATTTCTGAAATAGACTTTGGCTGCTTCAAAGACACTAGAATACACTTGAAAATGCACGGAAAATCCGCTGCACGTCGTGTGGTCCTTTGCCTCCACATCGTGCATTAAAATCCTTTAACGCACGGCAAGCCGTTGATTATCCCTTACATATACAGAACACATACTTTACTTCTACAACTGATATTTTTTCATGCTTTTTTGAATGAACATATCTCTCTCAAAAGTCTCTCCAGCCACCGTTCAACATTTGTCATTTTAAGAACTCAACTTACATTATCTGTATGGTGGTTTTCACATAAACATAATTTCAAAGCAGAAAGCTGGTGCAATCTTTACCTGAAGGGTGGAGGTTAAGTTTTTAATTTGCAGAAGCTTGGTGAACATTAGTATTAGTTCAGGGAGAGGCAGGTTTGGCTTCATTTAAAGGAATTATTCATCCAAAAAAGAACATGTAGTTATTAATTACTATCTCCCGAGACCCCCGTTCATCTTTGGAACATAAAATTAAGATATTTTAGATGGAATCTGAAAGCTCTCTCATCCTCCATTGACAGAAATGGTCTCCAAGAACAATTCTGTGGGGGGAAAAACAAACAAAAAAACATATTGGGTGTTTACTACAGAGAGTATGACATAATAAATTAGTCAGCATGTATTATATTGCCTGTTGTAAACATGCACTTGGATCTGATGCGGAAAATATTGGCAAAAAAAATAGTTTATACAGTTTTGTGGCACACAAACTTGGAACTTCATATGATTACAGATGAACCACTGAAGTCACAATGTTTTGACAAATTATTGATTCCTTTTCTGGACTTTGAATATCTCAAAATCTTTGCTGTCTACGAAGGACGAGTGAACACTCAAATTTCATCTAAAATAGCTTAATTTGTGTTCAGAAGATGAAAGAAGGTCTCATGAGACTGGAATGACATGAGGGTGAGTAATTAATAGCAGGATTTTTATTTTTGGGTGAACTAATCCTTTAAGCAAATTAGTGTGAAATCTGCCATCCAAATCTGCAAATCCAAACAAGACGACCTACTGAAAGTAGGACTGAAACTACTTTGAGCACAACACGGACCAAAGATAAGACATAAGACTTAAATAATGTCCTTAAATGTGATCATAGAGAGGATAGAATGTTTACTGTTCAATACAGAGTCAGAAAAGTGTCTCCTTACAGCAGATCTTCATTTATTTGTGTGTGACAGGAATTCATGTTTTGACTCCTTCACATATTTTACAAGCTTTTCAGGAATTCTCAGCTGAAAAGAAATAAAACTACATGTATGCAGAAGCAGTGCAGTACATCCCAAAATATATTCTAGTGTACATATTTCTTGTGTGTTTTTAGACAGTGTGAATATTAAGCAAATCTGGACTAAATGCATAATTAGGCAAACCTGGCAAAGGTAACTTGAACTTCTGTGATGCACCAGTAACGCTGAAAGTACATAAAGATTTTGGAGCACAATATGCTGCCTTCTTTTTCAGGAATGCCCATGCATATTTCAACAAGACAATGCAAAACACCACTCTGCTGTGGAGGAAGAGGATACAGGTACTTGACTGGCCTGCCTGCAATCCCAACCTGTCTCCAATATATAATGTGTGGCACATGTTGAAGCATCGACGAAGACCCTGTACTGTTGCCCACCTTAAGACTTGTTTGCAGGAAAAAATGGCACAAAGTTACACCCAAAACACATCATCACTTGGTGTCTTCAGCCCCTAAACGTGTTTTAAGTGAAAAGAATTGCCAACATTACAAAGTGGCAAATGCTTTACTGTTCGACTTTTATTAAAATGTGTTGCAAGAACCAAAATTGGAATATGCATTTATTTAAAGAATTAAATAAATAAAAATCATGAGGAACACATTAATTAATGTTTCTTGCACAGCATTTTCTGCAATCAATAGTACATTTAGAAATCACTACTTTCTTTTTGGCAAAATGGTGGTGCAGTAGGTAGTGCTGTCGCCTCACAACAAGAAGGTTCTCCCCGTGTTCGTGTCGGTTTCCTCCGGGTGTTTCGCTTTTTCCTCACAAGTCCAAAGATACGCGGTTTAGTTGAATTGGGTGAGCTAAATTGTCCGTAGTGTACAGTATGTGTGTGCACGAGTGTGTATGGGTGTTTCCCAGTAATGGGTTGCAGCTGGAAGGGCATTCGCTGTGTAAAACATATGCTGGATAAGTTCTTAAGTGATTGTATGTTGTTGTTTTTTCCATTATGCTTGGTTTTACAGACTAAACGGATTGCACCACAGTCACATGATTTTAACGTCACCACCATCAATTATTAAAAATACATTTTCCCTTAAAGTTTGAGTAAGAATAGTTAGCATAAGTGTAATTAAAAAAGCAACAAAGCTCTGAAATTGGACTATAGTGAGCCATTTTCCTGTTTGGCATTTTCAACATTCAATATGACTAGGGCTGGGTATCGTTCCAAAATTTTCGATACCGATACCGATACCCTGAATTCGATACTGGTTCCGAACGATACTTTTTTCGATACTTTTATTTTAAGAAATATATTTTAACAAGATGACATAACACAATCTCAGAGAAACTTTGGTTTTATTTTTTTCAGGATGTTTGTGACACTTTTCACAGCAGGCTTATCTTTGAAGACCGTTAAACAAAGGAGCAAAAGCACAAAATGAACAAAGTGTAGTTAACACAATATATTAGTGCAAACAGTTTTAATAAAGTTCAAGCAGTTTTAAGTCAATCAATTTTAAGTATTTGTGAGGCTTACTGCTGCTTAAAGGTTTAGTTCACCCAAAAATTTTAATTCTGTCATTAATTATCTACAAATGAAGATATTTTGGATTTAATCCAAGAGCTTTCTGATCCTCCCATAGATAAATCATTGAATAAAGTTATTTTTGTTTACTTTGCGCACAGAAGTATTCTTGCAGCTTCATTTAATTATGATTGAACCACTTATATCACATGGACTTTATTTAGACTGTTTTTGGTTCCTTTCTGGGCATTGAAAAATGCATATCCAGTAAATCTATGGGAGGATCAGAAAGCTCTTGGATTAAATCCAAATGATCTTTATTTGTGTTCTGAAGGTAAACAAAGATCTTATGGGTTTGGAACAACATTAGGGTGGACATTTAAATAAGATGATTTTAATGTAAACTTCATCATTTACTGTTTAACCTTAAAGCATTTTAGTATTGTATGTATTTTTACATTTCGGAGCCCCAGCCATCGCACAGTTATCCTCATCAGTCAAGGAGGAGGACGCTTGTGCTGGGCACATTGTTGGAGTCAGGAAAATACTGAGAGGATGATGATGACTGCGCTGGCGTGATCTTCTTGCAGTCAAACACGGAGCAACTTTCTGCTCGTAAATTAATTCCGTGTACTGCGAGGTGTTTTATTGTGGCGCATACATTTATACATGTGACAGCATTCACGAGTTGTGCTTGTTGTTTTTCCCCTTTAAGAGAGCTGAAAGTGACGGGGTGTGTTTCCCCTTTAAGAGTGCGTTTCCCCTTTAAGCGTGTGTGTCGAGGAGGAAAATAAAGATATCGGTTCATAAAGTTTTCATCCCGCGTTTGATGTCTCTTCTTTTAATTTTCTCCGCGTAAACGGCCACAGTATCATATTAGACGTGTTGCCAGTCTTGGTCGCGATAACTTTTTTACTGATATTGCATCGCACGCTGTTGCCGCCAATCTTTGCATAATGTAGCCATACTTTTGATTACTTAAACATTGTTTGCGTTAAATGTATGCCATGCTTTAAAGTGTAGTGTACGCATTACAGCCTCACATTTGACAAGCTCTGGGCGAGTGGGCGTAATACTGCCGTAAACTATTGATTTTCAAGACAGCCTCGCAGCAGGCTGATTCAGGCTCATCACCAGCATTTGATCCGGGCACGTTTAGGATGCCGCAGGTTTTCTAGCTCACTGACGTTGACAAGATTATTGGGTATCGAAATTTGGTACCGAACGAAAATGATTTTTTCGATACTCGATAGTATCGAGACGATTCGGTCGGTGCTTATAAAGTATCGAGCTCGATACCCAGCCCTAAATATGACAACCTCTGTAGTCATATTTAGCTACTTTTTAACAACCACTGTATTCCAAGACAAGCAAAACAATGAAATGTTCTAAAAAACAACTTAGATCCTGTATTAACCACGCCTGTATTATTTAACGCATTTAATCAAAGACGGCGATGATGATTAAGGATTAAACAGACATAAGCAAAGTGCGGTCAGTCGTTTTACATGTCAATCAGATCATTTACTTACCTAAAAGTAAAAGAACTCCAGCCTCCTCTGCTTCGAAATTATTTATGAACGTGTCGTACAGTCGTTCACTTGTTTTGAGATGCTTCAATAATTTGGACTGCATCAATAATTGAGTTAAATTTGAAAGTCTCTCTCCACCTGTTTATTTATTTATTGTCTCTCTCCACCAGTTGCGTTATGCATAAACAGGCTTGATGACATGCTAAACTGATGCTGAAAGCTAATCGTTTGGAAGGTCACCCCTGATAGTGATTGGTTATTCATATACAGTTAAGCTCATTTTAATTTGGTCTTGCTTTCACCATTTTCAGATGTGGATAAATGTTGGTTCATTTGTATGTGAATTCTGATTGGTCGATTTTAAAATCAGAGAAGCCGGGAGAATAACAGTCCCTTCTATATGAAAAAAAAGTGCTATAGTAAACAGTGTTTTTAATGATACTATAGTACTAGTATTTGAATTAATCTGATGTGGTTATTCTATAGTTGTTATGGTAACACAACAACTATAGTAATATAAACGAAATATCTAATGCAGGGCGACATGGTAGCTCAGTGGTTACTGTTGCCTTACAACTAGAAGGTCTCTAGTCGGACCCGGCTGGGTCCATTGGCATTTCGTTGTGGAGTTTGTATGTTCTCCCCGTATTCACTTGGGTTTCCTCCAGGTGCTTTTGATTCGCCCACGGTCCAAAGACATGCGCTATAGGTGAATTGAATAAACTAAATTGGCCGCTATAGTAGGTAGCATCAGAATTTGGCATCAACAACATGAAAGCATGGATCCATCCTACCTTGTATCAACGGTTCAGGCTGATGGTGGTGGTGTAATGGTATAGAGGATATTTTCTTGGCACATTTTGGGCCCATAAGTACCAATTGAGCTTAGGGTCAACGCCACACCCTATCGGATTATTGTTGCTGACCATGTCCAACCCTTTATAACCACGGTGTATCCATCTTCTGATGGCTACTTCCAGCAGGATAACACGCCATGTCATAAAGCGTGAATCATCTCAGACTGGTTTCTTGAACATGACATTGAGTTCACTTTACCAAATGGCCTCCACAGTCACAAGACCTAAATCCAAAAGAGCATCTTTGCGATATGGTGGAACAGGAGATTCGCATCATGGATGTGCAGTCGACAAATCTGCAGCAACTGTGTGATGCTATCAAGTCAATATGGACCAAAATCTCTGAGCAATATTTACAGTACCTAGTTGAGTCTATGCCACAAAGGATTAAGGCAGTTCTGAAGGCAAAAGGGGCTCCAACCCGGTACTATTAAGGTGTACCTAATAAAGTGGCTGGTGATTGTATAAATTTGGTTTACTGAGGTATATTACTGGACATAATCGAAAAACTTGACCCATCCATTTGTCAATAGCTATGTTTCCATCCGAAAATGTGAATGAACTTTATGCTCAAAACTGGATTATCACATAAAAGACGTGCGAATAAAGCAGCGTTTCCATTCAACGAGTCAAAGCGTCACTTCCTGATTAACTGGCACCAAATATCAACAGTAAAAACGTAATTTGTTGCTGTAGAAGCTGTGTCAATCTTTTCTTCTTTTAATAAATGACTTGTGCCTCAGAAGGCAATCCTGGCACGCAGTGAACACGCGGTGGCGTTTGAAGGTTTTAGACGCAGAGAACAGACGCTCTTGATTCTGAAGGTCATTAATAATATATTAACACAGTTACTTAAACGGTAAGACGTTTTAGAACGACCAAAACAACATTTCAGATGTTTTACAATGTGCTCAGCCTGCTGGTTTGTCCATTTACACACATTTTTATCATCATCAGATGATCTCTTAAAACAAAATCACATGACCTTTATTTAATGCGCATACTGGAATTTATGCGGTAAAAGTGTTTCCATCGCAGTTTATGTGCATCTTTTCTTATCGAATAAAAAGTTTATCCTACTCAGTTCTGCGCATAAATTTTTTAAAATGTGCATTTTCAAAATTTATACACATCATGGCACTTCCCTCAGTCTTTTTTTTATGCGCATATCCAAAATGCGAATAAAAATAGCTGGGTGAAAACGTAGCTATTGTATAACTCTATGCACCCTGTATAGAGTTAAAAACAACAAATTATAAATAACTATAGTATCTTTTTTTATGTGGGCTGCTGTGAACTTCATTCATTCATACATTCATTTTGTTTTATGCAGCGGATGCCCTTCCAGCCACAACCCATCTCTGGGAAACATCCAAACATTCTCATTCACACACATACACTACAGACAGTTTAGCTTACCCAATTCACCTGTACCGCATATCTTTGGACTGTGGGGGAAAACAGAGCACCCGGAGGAAACCTACGCGAACACGGGGAGAACATGCAAACTCCACACAGAAATGCCAACTGAACCAGCCGAGTCTCGAACCAGCGACCTTCTTGCTGTGAGGCGACAGCTCTACCTACTGCGCCACCGTGTCGCCTGAACTGAACTTAATGTTGACAAAATCTGAAAATATTTTATTAGATGGTGCAATGGACATTCTCTTGTAACTTGGAAATCAACTATCAGTGATTATTAGTCTGAAATATTTAGCAGACCCTTTATATTAATGGTCACAGACAATCCATAAGTAACTTTGCAGCTATATTTCAACTTTTTTTTACTCACCCTATCTTTGAAGCTGACTCTCAACCACTATAGACACTGAGGGAGACGATAATTAGAAATAGCAAAATTGCCTCTCCAATATTTGAAATTTTCGCATTGGTCTGCTGCACTTCATTACACAGCACTCTGTTGTTAGGGTGACAAAAAAGGACACTCATATTTTAGACTGGTCTGCCTCAGCATTTTATCAGAGCTCGTTAATGTCAAAATGATTGAAGGGGCCAGTCAAATTAATGTATGAGTGGTTTATGGTTCAAAGAAGCAGAATGAAACTTCTAGCATGATTAGCGTAAGTTTAACATTAGGAAAGTTCGGAAAGATTGAAGTAAGACATTTAATACATGACAACAGTAAAAGATGTACTATATATAATGAATGCTATTATCCGTACTGAATGTGTTGAGACATTTTTGGTACACAAAAAAACATGGTGCGCATGTTTTTAAATTGACATGACAGATACGGAAACTTGTTTTTAATGTAAAATGTAAAAACACTATTTTAGGCTTCAGGTAAATTTATGAAGTTCAAACAAACATTTTAGGATTCAGGAAACTTCAACACTCTTTATAGATTAAAAAATACAAAATAAAAATGAATTAAATTTAAAAAGTGGGGAAATCACCACTTTTGTTTGTGTGTTTGTCTGTGCAACAAAGGTACAATGTAGCACTACACAATACAGTGGTTTTCTGTAAAATTACAAAAATCCTTTTGCATTTTTTACTGTATTTTTAATGGTATAATTTTGGCAAACACAGCTTTCATTTTTTCTGTGTATTTTTTTATCCATTCAGGTGCCTTCGGCTTAGTCCCTAATTTTATCAGGGCTTGCCACGATAGAATGAACCACCAGCATAAGTTTTACGCAGTGGATGCCCTTCCAGTTGCAACCCAGTACTGGGAAACACCCATACACTCATTCACACTCATACACTACAGTCAATTTAGTTTATCCATTTCACCTATACCTCATGTCTTTGGAGGAAACACACACCAGCATGGGTAGAACATGCAAACTCCACAAAGAAACGCTACCTGATCCAGCTGGGACTAGAACCAGCAACCTTCTTGCTGTGAGGCGACAGTGCCAACCACTGAACCACCGTGCAGCCTTTCTGTATATATTACAATGTGACATTTTTTTAATGCCCTCCTTACAACACTGCTTGCAACATTTGGAACAAAATAAATAAATCAGTACAGGTTACAAATAAAACAACATGTAAATAAATTACCTGTAAAAAAGTAGTTTTATCTGACTCAAGTCATTTTAAAAGTATTAGTTAGCTCAACTTAATTTTGTTGCATTAGTTCAGTAGCATCAATATCCCAACGTGCGAGTCCGCAATAGTCACATCGCAGAGATCTGCAATGTAGTTGGAATTATAGTTGACAAGACATTATACATATTGGAGACATCTCATGTTTTAACCGTCTAGTTAAAACGGTTAGTATTTGCATGTGTTTTTAAGGCCTGACTGTAAGAATTTAAAGCAAACTTGAGCCATTTGGGCAGAATAAATAAAACATTTGTTGCTTAAAGAATAATTGAACATTAAATATTTATTTAATTAAAACGATTGTGTTATTATTATTATTATTATTATTATCATTATTATTATTAATATTATTATTTAATTCCTGCTTATGAATACTGTTTAACTCCCCAGAAAAAGGATAAATAATTGTTTATTTGCATCTTTTATCTGTTGCTTTTAACTATGCTTGTCATTTGTTTAAATTATATTTTATGTAGATATGCTTCCCTCCAGAATCATACAAATCAATCTAAAATTATGAATTCTTTACAAGCTATCCAAGTTATCTGGTGAAATTGCATTTATATATTGCAATATATATTGCATTTATAAATATTGCAATGTTATTTTTTTCAAATAACCCTAGTTAAGCCAGCCCTAGTTTTAAGCAATGCAATAGTGTTTAATGTACTTTAAAAAGGCTGGAAGTTGACCCAATCTCAAACATCCAATGCAGCCACTTGCCTCAGTTATTATAAGTTAGATCTAGGTATTACTGTTTACAGTGTAAATGCATTGTGCATGTACACAAAAACTAAAAATAAGTTTCACAGTCTACTAATACTCTACTAACACTCTAATAAAAGTTAGCTTCAACTATGCAGTTTTTACATTTATTTAGAAAACATTTCTCACCAGCGGAACGGACCCCCGACTGCTGCGTGGTCGTTGGGGCCGATCGCATTCCATCTGACAACACCTCATTAGAGAATATCTCCCATAATCGACGCTCACGCTCTTCCCTTTCAGGAGCGCTTTGGCAGTGGTCTTCTTCTAATCTCTTTTAAACATCCATCTCTCTTTGTCTCTTTCTCATGTGCTCACAGCCTCCCTCCCTCTGCTGTGTTAGTGCTTTCCGTGTCAGAGGCCCGATCATAAATAACGCACTCCCACGGCCCGCGGATCTCTTGATATATTAGCCTGACCCATCGTACGTGTGTGTGAGAGGGAGCGATAGAGATAGAGAGAGTCTGATGTATTGGCCGTGGCTATCAGAATGAAAGACAGCTTATGTTATGACCGGGAGGCGGGGCCTTCGGCTTCTGATAAATGGAGTCTCTCCGCAGGTTATAAGGAATGAGTGATCTTCTGTCATCCATCACGCAGGAAAACGAGGGAAAAAAGAGGAGTGCGTTGAGCGTTCGCGGTGTGAGGACCCAGTGGCCGAGCCGGGCCGGAGTAAATCAAACGGGCCTTATTTTCCTGATTGCTTTGGTGACAAGACAAAGAGCTGGCGCTCAGCTGATACTCTAAAACCCGGCCTGGCAGCCAATGTGGGAGCTGGAGGCATGTCGAAAATAGGTAAATGTGTCGTAAATCTAATTGCTTGTACACGTTCTGCCACCACCACCACTACCATGCTTGCTGAATATTAAACATGGATATGGGTCATTGTTCATACAGTGTGGTGTCTTTTTTTTTTTTCATCAGCTAATTCAATCAAAATTGGCTATTTTGATTGAATTATTCATTGATTTCATTGATTCATTGATTTGGCCTAAAATCAAAATCTCGATTAATTGTACATTTTAACTTGATTACAATTAACAAACAATTATTTTATTTATTTATTAATTTTGCCTCATAGTTTACAGACAAGTTTTGTACAGTAAAGTTCCCCTGCAGTTTGTCTATTGACCTTCAATGCGGAAGTGCGCTCGTTTTTGCGATTGTTTTAGAACTTCCGATTCAGTTGCCAATGAGAGAAATGACTATGAATAATAAACGGCAGAAAACGGTCAAAGTACTTGCTCTACAAACAACTATTTGCATGACTATACAGAAAAAGTAGAATAATAATATTATTTTATTTATTTATTAATTTTCCCTCAAAGTTCACAGACAAGTTTTGTACAGTAAATTACCCTGCAGTTTGCCTATTGACCTTCAATGCAGAAGTGTGCTCGTTTTTGCGATTGTTTTAGAACCTCCGATTTAGTTGCCTATGAGAGAAATGACTAGGAATAATACACGGCAAAAAACGGTCAAAGTACTTGCTCTACAAACAACTGTTTGCATGTCTATACAGACAAAATAGAATAATAATATTTAAAATATATATATCAGTTTGCAACATCAAGCAGCATAACAAGCTGTTTGTAAAATCTAAAAAGGAATGGAAATAAATGAGACCGGAAGTCTCGAGCCAAAATGATTCAAATAGCTGTGCCCGCTTGTATGCAAATAATAAGGTGAATAGGGCCAACCGGAGCACTGTACATGCCTCTCTTAGGCCCCATTTACACTAGTGCGTTTTAGTTTTAAAATGGTGTTTTAGTATGAAAACAATCCGCGTCCATACTAGCGTTTCACCCAGCGTTTGTGAACAAATCTCCATCCACACTACGCCACCAAAACGTATATCACGTGACCATTTGCACACTCTGGGCATGCACATTTAAGTATAAACAGGAACCATGTGTCTCGCTCGGCATTCTAAATAGGGCTTACGCTGCTTGAAACGCAAGTGATTAGCGAGTGCTCGAACAATAGCTTGCTTCTTGCGAATATATGCAGCTGTTGTAGTAAAAAAGGCAGAGTTTAACTGCACAATGTCGCCTATAACGGACAACAGTGAAGACTGGTCCGCCGTCTTCCGGTGGCGTTATAGTCATTTGATAGGGGCTTGACGAATAAGGGAAGGATAAGCAATGACCCAAAACCCCCAATCAAGCAGCAAATCTCTGCAGCCACGCCTCCGTTTTCAGACGTCTGCGTTTTCCCCCATCCACACTGAGACGGAGCAGCAGCGTTTTAGAATGAAAATGGCCTCTCCAGTGTTTCCAAAACACTCCGTTTTCGGGGCTCGAAAACTCCGGCGTAGTGTGGACGGATGGCGTAACTGTAGCAAAACTTATGTGTTTTAAAACGAAAATGCATTAGTTTAAACGGGGCCTTACTCTATTGAATAAAGTTCAACATCATCTAGATAAGCCAAATATGTATGTTAGAATACTCTTTGTGGATTTCTCAGCTGCCTTTAACACTTTTCAACCTAACCTTCTTTTAGAACGTCTTCATCATTTAGGAGTAAGCAGTTGGTTGATTGTATGGATCAGAGAATTATTAAAAAAACTGATCACAATGTGTCTGTGTTAATCATGTTATGTCTGACTGCTGTTTTAAATGTTGGGGTACCTCAGGGATGTGTATTATCCCCTATGTTATTTTCTATATATATTAATTAACTGCAGAGCAATAAACTCACGCTTAGTCTGGCAAAGTAAAGGCCTCATTGCAGATGATGTCAATCAAATTAATCAAACTCCAGCCACGAATAAAACAATAGGCTATTTTTTATTTTAAGACTTTAGATGATGCATTAGTAATTATATTATATAGGCTAGGTTAATTGCATTGAAGTCAATGAAATAAGAACTTTAATAAATAAAATGTGTTCGAAAGAATGTGGTGGGCCAATGATTGCCTTCTCTGCCAGAGGCCGCTCTATGGTTTTAACAATTTGTAAAAACTGTATTGTTTAGACCTGTATCATTTATTTTAATGTTAAAAGTAGTGTTGTTTACTTGTGGATGTCTGATGACTAGCACGTTTCCGCTGAGCCAGCTGTTGTAGCTTGGCAACAGAACCGCAACCTCAACACACAGAATCTGTCACCACAGTTCAGCATGGTTGTCTAACCGTGCCGAGAATTCCAGGCCGAGAGCGGTTTGTAATCGTGCCGTGCCGTTCCAGGCTCAGTGGACAAACAACTGTAACCATACGGAAGTATTCTTAAAACGGTTAATGATGATAATCTCGCTCTTTTAAAACACGCAGATAATCTGCCATTGGTTTTCTGTCAGGAAGAAATGAATAGCTCCTTATATTTTAAATATATAACTAGTATTACAGATTGGTTTGGCAAAAGTTCCTTACATCTTAACATTGGAAAAACAAAAGAGCTATGTCTGGGAAGTCAAATACAAGCAGTAAATGCTAGATTTTATAAACCAGTCATAATAAATGGAAAAATAGAAAAAAAATCCTCAAATTTTAAGTATTTAGGCACAATAATTGACAATAAACTGAATTTTAATAATAATGTAGAGGCTGTTTATAAGAAGGAAAGTCAGCGCCTCATTCTCCTCCACAATTTGAGAAGTTTTAATGTTAGTACACTGACTTTAAACGTGGCATATAAATCATTAATAGAGAGCGTTCTCACATATAATATTGCTTCATGGTTTGGTAACACAACATTAAACAGAAAGAGAAATTATTGCAAATTATCAATCAGGCAAATAAGATAAATGGTCACAAACAACATTCGCTACAGATTTTATTTGATCATTTATAGAAAATAAAAGCAATTGCGATTTTTAAAGATAATACATATGCCCTTTCACGCAGCTTTTGAAATGTTACCACCAGGTAATGTAATATAGCCCAAAGATATACTTATAAAAAGTCATTTATCCCAATTGCAGTTGTTGTCTTAAATCAGATCACAGTTTGAAGTTAATGGAGTGGTGATCAAGAATGATCATGATCGGTAATGAAAGTAATCAAAAAAATTGACCTGGAAAAATTAGATCGCTTAGAGGTTCTGAATGTCAATTTCGATTACTTGTTGATTATTCGCCAAGCCCTAATTTTCTGCCATCTCTGTGAATATGTTACCTTCTTAAGCATACATACTTGCATGCATACACATGCAACAAAATACACATTTAATTTAGTATAAACTAGGGATAGTCAAATTAATTTAACTCATCTTAATTTTTTTGTTTGCTTGTTTATTTATTTATTTATTTATTATTTATTTTTTATTTAGAATTTAGAATTTTTTATTTTTTCATTCATTTATTCATTCATTTATTCATTCATTCATTCATTCATTTATTTATTTAATACCATCTTTGGTTGCCATCTGTTTTTTCCATTAGTCCTGTCATGAAGGCATAATTATGACCTGGAATGAACATGTATTTACTTGAGACAACATTCAGATTACTCTATTGGAGGTTCTAGGGATTTATTAAATTATTAAATATTTCTTTAATACAAATGATTCGTTAATAAATAAATGATCAGTTAATAAACATTTATTTTAATGCCAATCTGAATGTTTTATGCCCTAAAATATATATATATATATATATATCATTGTACTAACTTAAGATGGCTTGGTTTTATTTATTAACACATAAAAAAAAGTACAAACAAACAGACAGACAGACAGTAAGTACAAAAAAGGATGACCCATATACTCACTCAAATATATTGAATGCGGTCCAACAATGAATTGAAATATGTGCCAGAAGTCTGCAAGAACTTTAGCTCTTATTTTGACTGAATGGAGATTAAGACACAAGCAATGAATCCCCCTTTTCTTGCAAAGTAGCCCAAAAGTCCTCTTCCAAATCCCATTTTGCACACTATGCTTACTGCCTCTCCTTCTATCTTCGTCTTACTCAATCGCACACACTCCTATACTTTCAGTCCACAGAAACGCTGCTCTCAATGCATTGTCATATCAGATAAAATGTCACAAAAAATATATAATAAAATTAATAGTGAGTTTATTAGCATATTTGTTTTTCCTTTTCAGTATCTGAATGACTAATTGTCTGTGCATTTGTTCTTATTTTATTGCCTAATGCTGTAAAACAATGCACTATTGAAACCTGCATGAATTCGTTCTGTGGAACACAAAAGAAGATGTTTAACTGAAAGCTGCTTACTTTCATAAAGTGGAAATTAATACGTATCACTATGAATCATTTAAAGGGCACCTATGATGAAAATCGTCTTTTGTAAGGGATTTAGACGGAACTGTATGTAGGTATAGTGTGTCCACAGTCATATTGGGTTTGACAAATACAATAAGTTTTTTTTTTTTAAGTTTCCTGATGTTAAAATAGGATCCAAATCGATCCCATTTTGAGGCCCACTGCAACGTGGTGTAAGAGTGCGATTTCCCCGCCCACTGAACTGATTGACAGCCGCGTATTAACATGTCTCTGTATTCACGTGCATAATCATATCAACAAGACAGGACATGCGCAAAGCAACTTGGATTAAAAGATCTGTTCAGTGCTCTGTGACCATCAATCATCATCAAATGTGATCAAGAATGAGTTTTACAAGGTTAAAACTTTAAAACTGTGCATGTTTGTAATGAATTACAGCGATTTTACCATCTTTATGACCACAGTCAAGTTTCAGTACAATTATAAATTAAGACGCTTCAATTCCGGTTTGTGGATGCTAAATCAGGTTTATTTTGTACATTCACATAACGGATGTCCATACAGCAGTGTATATTAACGTGACCTTTAAAAAAATGTTTGATAATGATTCAGCCATTGTATTGTTTTTAATGACACTTAAAATATTATGATGCATTTATCTCTTCTCTGACCAACTGAACAGTTGACCAACTGACCAACTGAATTGAATGTGATTTTCTTCAACCATGGCCATTTATTTGTTTATTTAACAAGGGTACAGTTAATTGTCACATAGGATTTGCTAGAAAATTCCACAGCTAGTTACAATAAAAAGGCAAGTAATGCATTAAACATGACATTTTGAAATCAACAGATAGAAAATCGTTTTATTAATGATAGAATTAATGATTTTTTAATCTTTGTTAAAAGACACAGCTATCCAACCTATTTTTAGGAGATTATTATTATTACTTTGTTTCAAATTATTAAAAAAAATGATATTGAGGTGAGATAATCAAACATAATAATATAATATTATGTTATAATAATAATAATAATAATAATAATAATAATAATAATAATAATAAT
>CAIGQQ010038995.1:2503548-2525002 GCA_903798035.1 Danio albolineatus
AGAGAGAGAGAGAGACCTGACATTCCCATTCAGAAGATAAAAGCTCCTTCCAATCTTACATTATATCACATACAATGCATACAAGACCCTATCATCTCTCTCTCTCTCTCTCTTGCTCCTTTTCTCATCCATAGTTTAATGATGAAACTTAGTGCAGCAATGAAATAAAATTGTATGTTGCCTATGTGTTTGGTTTTCTATCTACTTGTGGTATTTTTATTCAAGTAACACGGACATTGATCATTACATGCAATATCACGAGCCAATATCAGACACCATCGTATCATATGAGCAATAGTGTGTTATTGTATCTCTACAAGAAGTTTAGAAGCAAGGTCAGTTTGTGTATTTTTGTTTAAGAACACTTATTTACAATGTTTACACATGGTATTAAGATCTGATTAAAAGGGCACCATAAGGTTTGTTTTACTTTGATCATGAGAGGAACATTAGGTTCCAGTTAATTTCATTTCTCCCCCAAAATGTCTCTTTTGTTGCTTTTTGAAGTTTTAAAGGGTGGCACGGTGGCTCAGTGGTTGGCACAGTGACTCAGTGGTTAGCACTGTTCCCTTACAGCAAGTCGCTGGTTTGAATCTGGACTGGGCCAGTTGGCATTTCTATGTGGAGTTTGCATGTTCTCCCAGTGTTGACGTGGGTTTCCTCTGGGTGCTCTGGTTTTCCCCACAGTCCAAAGACAGGCGCTATAGGTGAATTTAATAAACTAAATTGGCCAAGTGTATACCTGTAGGTATTTCCCAGTACTGTGTTGCGACTGGAAGGGCATCCGCTGCATAAAACAAATGCCAGAATAGTTGGTGGTTCATTCTGCTGTGGCTACCCCAGATAAAAAAAGGCACTAAATCGAAGGAAAATAAATGGATGAAGTTAGTTTTAAAGTAATGTTCTTAGTGTGACACAAAAAGACTTTATCAAAGAAACATGACTGCACATGTCAGATGAACATGTTCTGGGATGAAAACATAGAATAACACAAGAAACTGTGTGGAAGTGAGTGTTTATTAATTGATAATCTGAGAATAAGATTTTAAAAATGATGAATCTAATTGGTTATAGATAACGTGATCAATATTCATACTTTGAAAGAAAATTAATAAAGTTGTGGGTGTTGTAAAGTAAATATATGTTCATTTTGGAGTTTGCGAAAGAAAGTTGAAACTTTTTTTCCCCAGTGTGCCTGCAACCAATGGAGAGAGAGAGGAAAAATGTAGTTCCTTTATGAAACTATGGAGCAGACTTGTTCAGAAATGTTCAGCAAGTTAAAGTAACTTACTGCCATTGAATATGCATACAGTATATGATACAGTCCAACAGCAATGAATGAAATATATAATGAATGACGAGACTAGAATAAGACAGAAGTCTTCTGCAATACACTATGAACACATTAAGTACATCGCATTACTATTTTGATATGAATACATATTAGTTAAGAACACTTAATTAACACTTGGGTTGGTCCATATTTGACCCAGCATTGGGTCATTATAACCTAGCTTATTTTGAAGCAGGAATAACAACGTTGCTCAAGCAATTAATTTCATTCTTTCATTCAGTTTTACATAAAAATTGCTGGATTGTCTTAACTAATTGTTGGATCAAAAATGTAGAAACCCAACATGTGGAAAAAAAGTGTAATTTTAAAATTAATTAAGGGGTGTCACAGTGGTGCAGTGGGTAGCACAATCGCCTCACAGCAAGAAGGTCGCTGGTTTAAGCCTCGGCTGGGTCAGTTGGCATTTCTGTGTGGAGTTTGCATGTTCTCCCATGTTCGTGTGGGTTTCCTCTGGGTTCTCTGTTTTCCCCCACAAGACTAAAGACATGCGCTATAGGTGAATTGGGCAAGCTAATTATCCGTAGTGCATGAATGTTTCCCAGTGATGGGTTGCAGTTGGAAGGGCATCCGCTGCATAAAACATATGTTGGATGAGTTGGCGGTTCATTCCACTGTGGCAACCCCAGATTAACAAAGGGACTAAACGGAAAAGAAAATAAACTAATGAATGAAATTTAATTTAAAAAAAAATACTAATAAAAAAACAATGTTGGCTTTCTCCATATTTGACCCAATGCTGGGTCACAACAAACACAGCATTTTTAGAGTTTTAAAAATATCTTACACCATTAGTATGTTCACCACCAGAAAAAAACAGCTTTGAGTCAATTATCTCCAGCTTTTAATTTAGTGTAGCGTAGAAATATTAGTTTACAATTTCAATCATCATTTTTTGCTATTCATTTTGTGTCTTTTAATTTAATTTTAATTTTAAGTCATGAGCAGCTAGTACTCCACACAGAGATCTGATCTTACCATCAACATGAAGAAACAGAATAAACTGAGACAGACTGAATCCAGAAGAACTGAGGCAATTTCTTCAAGACACTTCAAGAAACCTACCTGCAAAGATACCTGGACACTTATGTGCAAGTGTAGGAAAAAAGCTGCTTTGAATGCAGCGAGCAGTTCAAGAAAGCTACCGGCAAGAATTCTCGCTTTCCAGCTTTTTTACACAAGTGTCTATAACTACTATATACAGTAATGAATTCTTGCAGGTAGCTTTCTTGAAGTGTCTTCAAGATGTTGCAACAATTCTACTGGATTTAGCATGCCTTTGTCTTATTTTTAGCAAATGTGTTGAGGCTATTATTTTCCATTGCAAATCACTTAAAACCATAAAGCTAGGACACTCATATATAATGCGTTATTTCACTGATTATATATTTATTTTTCTGCTTTATAGTAATATTCACCTTAGCATGATTGTGTGACATTCAGCTAAAATCTACATTGTTCTAGTGAAGTAAAAAGAAAGCCCTTTGCAGTTCACTTAAACGTACCAAAGGTAGTTAACTGAGAAAGACTAAGACTTAATTGTTTGTTCCACATTGATCATTGTTTCAGTGAATACCTGACTGAACGCTCTCAGCACTGTAGAAGTGGTTTTGGTAGGAGAAAGTGCTCTGCATGACGTTCGGTTAAAGATCTGTGTGGTGTTGTGGTGGAGAGGTCCTCTATGCAGTTATAAATAGAGCTCTTTGGGACCTGAATTGATTAATTACATGTTAAGGACGCTGGAGAAAAGCGCCACCTCGTCAAGAGGAACCATTTGAATTCCACTCCACGCACACACACTCGCGTATAAACACACACGCACACATACACTACACACTGCTCTAAGACATACAGTATGCTGCCTTCTGATATTTGGAGATTAGCATGAATATTTTTCACACATTTTTTGTTGTGTGTTTAATGTCTGACATTTGGTATGACACTTTTTCAAGAGATAATTTTAGTCGAATTAGATATAGCTTGGGGGAAAGGCTCCACCCACCTGTGAGGACATTATTATATCAAATGAATGCGTGTTTGTGTGCGTGTATGTGTGTGTGTGTGTGTGTGTGTGTGTGTGTGCGTGTGTGTGTGTGTGTGTGTGTGTGTGAGTGATTGGTATTTCTAGTCCCTCACAGGTGTGTGGAGCCTTTTCCGCCCAGCCACAAATATATATGGGCCATAAATGTATCCACAGCTTGGTTTTCTTTCTCTTAAAGCATTTGAGAGTTTCCTGGGCTGTGTTTTGGATCATTGTCTTGCTGAAATGTCCACCCTGGTTTCATTTTCATCATCTTGCTAATGTAGGTGTTGGACTGAGGCAGCTGATATTAATCTACACTGACAAAGGGCAGAAGGTTGCTGAAGAACTACTGAGAGATTTCAGCTGCTGTCTGGGTTTTCACTGCCTTTCTATACCTCCCTTTCTTCATGTGTTCAATACTTTTACTCTGCGTCATTTAAT
Source organism: Danio albolineatus (assembly GCA_903798035.1). NCBI lineage: Eukaryota > Metazoa > Chordata > Actinopteri > Cypriniformes > Danionidae > Danio > Danio albolineatus. The sequence continues at coordinate 2,507,364 of CAIGQQ010038995.1, forward strand.
TTTATTGCACATGTTTAATTTGTAAACTAATTAATATTGTTTTCTTTGCATATATGGATTTCTTTGGTTGTTACCAACAAGTAACAAGTATATTTTCTGAGAAACAATGGTGAGATGTTGAATATTTATTTCTTCCACTGTAAGTATTTACAAGATTGTATGTATTTCTTTACCGTAAAATATAGGGTAATTTTCACAATAAAACTTTAAAATACAGTATCATAGTGCATAACTGGCCTATTGTAAAATACAATTCATATTAAAGTTAAATACTGTGTAATTTACAAACATAGCAGGTGTTTTTATCAGATACATTTGCAAAAGAGGTAATGGATTATATATATTTTTTTCTATGAAATACATCCAATTTTGTAGTAAAAAAGGCTGTCCAGAAAGTATTGTTAGGTTAACAATAACAGTAGCAAATAATACATATATTTTAAATATCCAGAATGGTATTTTACTTTCAGCTTAGTAAATTAAAGTAACCACCTTTTTTAAAACATAAAAATGAACTGGTAACCATTGTGTCCAGAATAAGTTTCCTCTATACACAAGGCATATCTACATCCACCATACAAAAAAAGCCACATTTCAATGTTGCATCCTCCTGTCCTGATATGTTTGATGTTTCCAATTAACATAGACTCGATGCACCCTCCTCTCACTGCTATCCCATAACCAGCTCTTACTTACGCTGTGTTTTGTTACAGGCTTGAATTAGAGCATGTACGCACCTCAGACAGATAAGAAAACGGAGAGATTGAATTCTAAGTGGTAACAAGGAGAAGTGGTTAAAGAAGCCATGTAAGCAAACCCTCCGTCTTTTTATTCCTCTACTTTACAGGGATGCCATATGCTGAATGGAGAAACAGAGATAAGAGAGATGGATAGAAGGAAGCAAAAGAGAGGGGAAGTTATCGCCAAAACTCTCTTATCTCCTCTGTCCCTTTGCCCTTTGTTCGGAAAAGCCCCATCCGCCTAACAGAGTCATCATTGTTGATGCACATACACAGTGCTTGTGTGTTTCTTTGCTGCTTTTGTGCTTTTTTATGTTAATTGAGATTGAGTGGCTCTCCCTGAGTGGAAAAAAAAACCTCTAAAATGGCCAGAGGAATTTTGGGAAAGCATCATACTAATACCACACCTTATAGAGCGCTTCTTGATTATATTATTGCATTAAATGTATAATATAATATTTTAATGTAGGGTTTTTTAAGGCTTGATTTTGATGAACAGTGCTGGGAAGGTAATTTCAAAAAAAGTAATTACTTCTTAATTACATAAAAAATGTATTCAAATTACTTTGTCTGAAGAGTAATTCAATTACTTAAGTATTTTAAATACCTGACTCAAAAAAAATCTATAAATCTCTTCATAAAACTCTTAGTTCTTAATTCGCAATCTACCTACCTATCTACCTACCTACCTACCTACCTACCTATCTATCTATCTATCTATCTATCTATCTATCTATCTATCTATCTATCTATCTATCTATCTATCTATCTATCTATCTATCTATCTATCTATCTATCTATCTATCTATCTATCATGTATAAAAAAAATCATAATCTTGTCAACAATATATACACATTTTTAAACTTACAGTATAGGCATCATGACCACTTTGCAAAGAATTAAGCTACAGTAGCTTCTGGTATGTAACATAGTAAGTGACAAGGTTTTTATGAGAAAACCACAAATACAGCTTCCTTCAGTCTTATCATAAACGTTTAGCATGTCTGTGTTGCTTTAAAGTCACTTTTTTATGCTGTTATGACTGATTATTAATGAGTTATAATGCATTTCTAAATTAGTTATGTAAGAGAAAAGGTTTATCCAGGTGATTGTTATCACAAAATAAATGGCTTATTGCCAGCCCAATGTGAAACAAATTACTTTTTGTATGAGACTGAAGAACTTTATTGTACAAAATTACCGGCTGGACGTACTTTATCTTGGTTATCACATGGCTACTTGCCACAAAACATAAGAATTACATGAACATAAAACATTTTCTAAGCAGTAATAGTTTAATAATTCTTTAAAGGATTTCAAAGCTGACAGAAATGAAATCGGCTGAATGGAGCATAAAAAAATAAACGAACATTTCCTTTCACTGGTTGGCTGCCAATTGTTTACCGATCCTGATGAATAACCGCAAAAAGTAGGCAAATAACATTAGCTTATCCTTATTAACTTATAACGTGTATTCCATCTTTCTTAAGCATGTGTGTCTATTCTGCTTTTCATGGAGATGCACACACTCGCATAGTTGAAAAACAAATGGCTTTTTATTACCGTCTGAATGACTAACCAACATATCTTGATCTTGATATTGAATAATTGTATAAAGATATACATTTAGAATTTTCTGCGAACCCTGCTAACCTATATATTATTTAGTCACAAACATTCAAAAACAGTAGCTTGACAAACAAACATAAAAATGTGCATGGGAACGTCGACATACCCAGATTAGCATTTGCTATTAGTTTCAGCGGTTGTTATCTGGGAATAACATATCTTGGAATGTTACAACTGATCAATCAGAATCAAGTATTCTAGACAGCCGTGTAATAATAGTCATTATTGACTACAAATCAAACCTTGATGTAAAGTGTTAACCTTTCATTTCACTTCTAACAAAAACAAGTGGTTTGTCACACAGCGCTTGTGTGTTTCTTTGCTGCTTTTGTGCCTTTTTCATCTTAATTGAGATTGAGTGGCTCTCCTTGAGTGAAATAAAACGCTCCGAAATGACTAGTGGAGCTTTGGGAAAGCATCATACACTAATACCTCATCTTATAGAGCGTTTTAATGAGTCACCATCACACAGTCACACACGCGCCCGCCTGCCTGCCACCTATCTGCACGTGGTAATTAATAACACTTACTCAAGAAAGCCGATGTCTGCCACGTACTACATGCACATACTCAGTTATGTGTGGCATTGACAAAGCATTAGCCATAACAAGGCTATAATCACATCATAATTACGACATAATGACTGGTTTTCGCTCGTCCTCGCCCAGTGGATCCCAAATTGCAACACAAGTGACTGACGAGCAAGCTAATAGCAAAACCCTTCAACTGCTTGCTACTGTAATTCTCTTGTTGCCTTCGCTCCAGCACTGAAACAATTAGAATGGCGATTAAATCGGTGATAGTTTAATTTCTGCATGTTATGAAAGAAGAATTTGGAGGAATAGAAGGTTTTTTGTGTTACTTGCTCTTTTTTTTTGTTGTTGTTTGTTTGTTTTGTTTAGAGCAGACAGAACAAAAGTCTTGTCGTTTATCCAAGTTTTAGGAAAAACAAATAATATAACTATAAAATATATAACTTCTAATTGATCATTTGGTATCAGAAGTGGCTTATATGAAAAGGCAAAGGTCTCTAGATTACCATTATTTTACCAAAATAAAATATGATCATGCCTTGATTTTTAATTAGGAAAATAAGGTCTGACATTGCTTCAGACAAAAGTCTTGTCACGTAACAGAAATAATGTACAGTATATAATATAAAGTCATGGTGCAGTGGAAAAAGAATTAATATTGTGTATGACTCCCATGAGCTTCCATGGATGACTGCATCCATATATCTCTGCAATTACTCAAAAATGAAGTCATCTGGAATGGCAGGGCAGAGTTCATCAAGATTCTTTGGATTGATTTTCAATGCTTCCTCCATCTTACCAGACATGCTCAATAACGTTCATGTCTGGTGACCAGGCTGGCCAATCCTGGAGCACCTTAACCATCTTTGCTTTCAGGAACTTTGATGTGGAGGTTGAAGTATGAGAAGGAGCTCTGTCCTGCTGAAGAATTTGCCCTCTCCTGTGGAAATTCTGTGAGCATCCAGGCTCCATGCGGGTTCAAATAGGTCTTCTGCAGTATTTGGGATGATCGGGATGCAGTTTAACAGATGATTCATCGGAAAAATATACCATCTGCCACTTTTCCAAATGAGAATTCTAGTTATTATTTGTTGCTCTTACAATTGGGATCAGGGACAATAATTTTGTCAGGTAGTGTAAGTATAAAACAACAGAAATATTAATTCTTCTTCTCATTTTTTTTTACAAAATAAATAAGCAAAGTTTATTGACACTAACATAATAGATAACTAATAAAATGCATACGGTATGTATTTTTGACAAATTTATTTTCTTTTTTTTTCTTTTTTTTTTTTAATAAATGCTCTGCTCTAGAAATAAAATAGTTGGTTATTGCACATGTAATTTCATTGTTACTAATGTGTAGACGTGACGTTGAATTATGTTACCATTGCCTGAATGATAAAACACCAGAAATATCACTTATTAAAGTTTTACCAAATAAATAAATAAACAAACAAAAGTGTACAGAAAATGTACAGAAAATGTATCTAATAAAATTTATAAATATTTTGACACCCTAAGATGTAAAAGCATCCAAAACAACCAAATAAAAGGGTCAAATAATTAAATTATCTATATTTTTAAATTGTTTTAAATGATTAGGTAGGTAAATAAATAAATAAATAAATAAATAAATAAATAAATAAGAAAATAAATAAATAAATAAACAAACAAACAAAACAAACAAATAAATAAAAAGTTTGCGATATAAATTGTGTTGTATCAAAAATGTAGCTGATTGCAATAAATATTTGTGCAATTAATTTTGCAATTGTGGAAACTTAAAATAAGAACTGTTATGTGTGTTTACATTAGTGTGACATTATGTGAGTAAATACTGAGCATATTCTTTTAAATCTGTTTTGTATTAATATCAGCAAAAAATAAATAAAAAATAAATAAACATTATGTAGTCAAAATATATATATATATATATATATATATATATATATATATATATATATATCATTGCCTCCAAATGGGCTTCCTGAGCACTTCAACAGCAATCTCTTCCATTGTGTTTGACAGATAGCCCTGTCCCAAACTAGTCCTATTGGTTGATCCAGTGATAGTATATTTGCCTACTGAGGATACTAAAATTAAGCTGATATTAAATTACTTGGACATTAAAATTAGCATAGTGAGTACCAACCTATGCAGATAAAAGGGAACTTAAGACCCATTAAAATGCATTCCGTTTCTATTTCTGTTCACATGAAAATATATTGCGAGTGAACCGATTGTTTGCACACAAGCTCTTTATTTGGAAAGTCCTGAGTTGACAATGCTGCTTCTTTCTGTGTTAATTCTGTCAACCACAGCGCTTTCCCTTTTTTCCCATAAGTTCAGTGTGTGGCGGCACAAGGGGGTTGCTGTTGTCGTAAAGACTCCTTCTATTCGCTGGGGTATTTGGGAGTCACCAATGAAGGGCACCTTTATCCTCGACACACTGTTGAGAATTACTTTGCCCGAATGAGGTATTATCTTATAATTTTCTCTCAGGGACTGAAGAGACTAGACAACATGAGAGAAGAAAAAGAAACCTGGCATATGCCATTTCTTCACTTTTTATTGTTCTGGAGAAGGTTAAGAAGAGATCTCAGGTTTAAAAACAGCAGTGTGATGTATCTCGGGTGTTATTTTAATGGATGGTTATTTTTATAGGGATGATCCAGCGTTTTTTTAGTGCCGCCGCATCCAGATGTGCTCTTGTAACACACTCGTGCTCCTCGCTGACTAATTAGTGAACTTTAGCAGCCTGATGAGATTTTTACAGGTTTCTCAGGGCTGCACAATCACTAAAATTACATCTGTATCATTTCCGAGAACACCCTGGATGTTGAATAAATATCAATGAAATTTAACATGGTATTATTTTGCAGTCGTTTGGTAAAAGAGAGAGTCCATCCAAAAACTAGACTTCTCATTTCTTTCTCTAGCTGAAGATGGGTTGAGTTTTTCTTTTGGATTAAATCTTTTTCATAAATATTTTGATTCCAGCCTCACAAAATTGATGTAAACCAGTGGTGTCCAAACTCATCCTAGAGGGCCGGTGTCCTGGAGAGTTTAGCTCCAACCCTAAATCAAATACACCTGAACAAGCTAATCAAGGTCTTACTAGATATACAAGAAACTTCCTGGCAAGTGTGTTGAAGCAAGTTGGAGCTAGGACACTGGCCCTCCAGGACCGAGTTTGGACACCCCTGGTCTAAACCATTCATATATTTTGAACACACTTAATCACTAATAAACTCTAAGGTAGTTACCAAGAATTGTGAGGATTGATGTCAATAAAGTCATATACCGCATTCATTTCAAAGGGAAGTTTATTTCTTCTGTTGAACAAAAAAGTTGATATTTTGGAGAATGGGGTAACCAAGCATTTTCTAGATCTAAGTATCTTTAATGTCCAATGGAAAAACCTATGCAGGTTTGGAGCAATACGTTATATGAAATATGTTTGTGATTCTGCTGTGCCTTTAGAAGCCTGATTGCTTTAAAAGACTGCATTCGTGTGCAAGTTTCATTTGTTGCTTAACTGTTCTTTTAAAGCCGTTTTTGTACCATCAAACAAAAATTTTAAAATAACCAGGCTCCAAACAAATCCCACTGCTTGAGCCAATGATACTGCCATTGCTTTGTTTTGTTTGTTTATTTGTTTGTTGTTATTCTTTAACCAAATCTGCAACCAAATCTGACCTTCGAAGACTACATTGAATAGTTCTGAACAAATCACTGGTACAACCCTCCCTACTCTCCAAGAACTGTACTTATCCAGAGTGAGCAGAAGGGCTGCCAAAATCACTCTGGCCCCCTCACACCCAGCACACTGCCTCTTTGAACTTTTACCTTCTGGTCTTTGCTACAGAGCACTGTGCATCAGAACAGCCCGACACAGAAACAGTTTCTTCCCTCAGGCAGTGCATCTCATCAACACCTGATGATGGTAAATGTGTACTTTTATACACATATTCACTTGTTTTTTTAACAACATATTTTACAGTACATGCTAGTACATGCTTAACAGCTGCACATATAATGTTGTATATAGTAATATGTCTGTACATACGCTTGTCAATTTGTGTATTTGCATTCACTGTTTACTTATATTTTTAAAATATATGTATTATCTGCTTTTTGTCCTATTTCTGTAATTCTGTTGCACTGTAGAAGCTCTGTCACGAAAACAAATTGCTCGTATGTGTGAACATACCTGGCAATAAAGCGCTTCTGATTCTGATTAATGTCAAACAAAATATGCTGTTTTTTCTGTTCATCATAAAGGTACGTGAGCTGTCACTGGGGTGGTACCTTTTCAAAAGCTACACATTTGTACTTACAGGGTATTGGTACCTCATAAGTATATATTAGTACCTATAAATTAAGAGGAACATTTTTGTACTTTTTAGGTTAAAATATGAACCCTTGAGGTATTAATATGGACCTTTTAGCTACAAATTTGTACCATTTGAAAAGGTTTTAATTTTTATTTCTGAGTGTAAGATAATAAAAATTCTACATTAGTATGCGTACAAAATCTTACTATATTATTGTCACGGTCACACAATGAAGACAAGGATGGCTATCTCAGTTTATTCAAAACACAGTGGATTGTTCAACAGGAGAAGCAGGTAAGTGATATACTTGGATGGAGAGTACACTAGTATGATGTTCACAATGTAAACAAGTATCTTCATTCAACCATCAGAGTGCAAAGTCACTTCCATTAATCATTGCACGTACATCCACAGGTTAGGAGAAATGTCCATAGGAGAAGGGGAACATCCATGGAAAAAGGAGAGCCATGGAGAAGGTGAGGTGAACCATCTGACTTTGATTCTAGCCGTTTTACGACTGTAAACGGGAAGTGTTTATAGTGAATCATGATTGTGGGTACAGGTGAGGGTGATTGGCGAGGGAGAATGATGATTGGGAGGGTAGGAACGAGCCAGGGGGTGTGACAATTATATTTGACAACAATGAGATGTGAAACGGGCACCACAGTGGCTTAGTGAGTAGCACAATCACCTCACAGCAAGAAGGTCGCTGGTTTGAGCCTCGGCTGGGTCAGTTGGCATTTCTGTGTGGAGTTTGCATGTTCTCACCGTGTTCGCGTGGGTTTCCTCCGGGTGCTCCGGTTTCCCCCACAAGTCCAAAAGATATGCGGTACAGGTGAATTGGGTAAGCTAAATTTTCCGTTGTGTATGTGCGTGGATGAGAATGTATCGATGTTTCCCAGAGATGGGTTGTGGCTGGAAGGGCATCCGCTGCGTAAAACAAATGCTGGATAAGTTGGCGGATCATTCTGCTGTGGTGACCCCGGAATCCGGATTAATAATGGGACTAAGCAGACAAGAAAATGAATGTATGAATGAGATGTGAAACTTCACAAACTTTTATTTTTCCATCCATCCATCCACAAGGGGATGCTAATACAAATTTGCATTTTGTGTTTTATTGATGATGTCACCAGTGACAATAATAGCATAAAAGTTGACTTTAAAATAATCTAACGTTGTTTAACTCCTTCAATCCCCCCACCCACCCATATAAATACATATTTCTTACCCCATTACTAATAGCAATGGTGGTGCCAGCGTTTCTACACTGGCTTGCTAAAACAGTAGCACTTTTTAATAGAGAAACTGTGTTGGTGACTTTCAGGGAAATCAATCAACAAACAACTCCTGAATTGACTTGAGTTATTTACACATCGAACGGGGATTGCAACAAATATTTTTACTTTGGCATACAAGATTGTTTACAAGCAAGATTGCAGCTGAAGAAGTGGAGGAAAAGAACGAGAGAACAGTAGTTGAAGTCATTACTGTAAAAGTGGAGAACCTGCAGCTGAATGCGATAATCAAATCACGAGACCACTTGAGAATCAACAAATTTCACACAGAGCGATCAGCGTATGAGCTGAGAGACATTTAATGGATTACAGGAGCAAGGAAGGAATGAATAAAAATGAAAAAAAATATCAACAATGCTGAGCGAACGGAGAGGGGAATAAAAAAAAAGGTTGGCAGAGCAACACAAACGTGCATGCGCAGCTTACATTCTCAAGGGGCACATTTCCAAGGAGCTGTGAGAACCTAATCAAGGGTGACTTGACTTTGCTTGGAGGATGTGTGTGTGAGAGTGTGTGTGGAAGAGTGTGAGAGAGCCAGGGAATTTGCAACGGCCAGCACAAACGTTGGGATGATTGAAAAAGAGAGAAAGAGAGGGAAGTCCGGGCCTGGCGCAGCTTGAGGAGAACAAGTTTGAGAAAGATAGAGAGAGTCCCGCAGAGGATGGTGAAGATATGAGAAGATTTTTTTTTTGGAGTGTGGCCTTAGCATGTGTGTTGTCAGGGCAGGAGCTTCCGCCTATGCAACTGCATTTTAATAAAATCTAATCTCTCGGTGTGACTGTTCGGAGTGGGAAAAATACATTGTTAGGGCCCCGAAAAGATGGAAGAGAGCTGAAAAGCGAGGGAGATGATATATCAGAGGTCTTGGAGGTGTAGCCTTACTCATCTCTCTGTCATACTCCATGGCATTTTGAGGTAAAATAATTAGAAAATGGCTCCAAATGGCAGACTCTAATAAAGCCTTAGAGATGGGTCCGGGGGGCTGGAGATATTATGGGATGTTGCCTCACTGAGGGCTGACTAATGGCGCCTGAGGTCCCAGGGAATGAAGTTTAAACCACATGGGCCCGAAAACAACAACAAGCCGTACGAAAATAGCAGGGAGAAGGATGGAAATGTCAAGCAAGCTCGTCTGAAAGATCAGAAACACTCAACGTCCCGGGAAGCAGTTTTTAGCTCGAGACTCCTACACCGTTGCTTACAGTTCTTTTTGGCCAGTTTTTATTGACAGTATGGACAGTGGAAAAAGGAAAAACAAAATTTTAAGGGGGCAGATCATTTGAGACTTATGCCAAACGAGCCTGAGCAACTCAAGATGTCAGAATTCATGTGCTTATTCATAAAGGAATAATTTACTCAAGCAAAAAGGAAAATGTAATGAAAAAAAAGAAAAATATCTATGAAAACAAATTAAGGTCTAACTAAAATGAAATGTATTAAAAAATAATAATAAATTTAGATAGATAGACAGACAGACAGACAGACAAGCAGCTTCAAAGTAATCCACACTTTGACCCCAACCAAATAAAGAAAACTTTTGAAAGATATATATATATATAAAAAGGAAAACACATGAAAAAAAATTACTAATTACTTAAAATAATTTCTAGTAAATACTATAGTACAACAGTAAATTACTTGAATTAGGCTGTTGTGGTAAGTCTGTAGTTATATACTATTGTAATATAAACATAGGCCCGTAGCCAGGGTGGTTTGGGTGGTTCGGAAGACCTACCCCTCACTGACAAAGGTCCAGAATTTGTCCCATACATGAGCTCATTTGTCCTATTTTGACTGCAATGCTATTATATACAGTAAAAAATACACTATCGAAAAGGCTTTAAGACCAAGCGGAATCCCCTGTTGGCTGCTGCATCGGTGTGACTTCAGCTAATCAGCTTTGGCCAGCTTATTTTTCATGAGTCCAACATCCAGCTGTGCATGAAAACATACAATCTGACGTAAGTAAAGTCATCTTTCGCTACTGTCTTGTTTTTAAATAGAGAAAACCTTTTAAAAGTAACTTTTATCCTAAATATTGGAGCTTATTTTTGAAACAATAAGCCCTTGTTGTTATCCATGAATTTTCAAATGTGCTTTTTTTACTAGAGAGGCAAGAAAATGGTCAAGCTCTGCATTATTATTATTATTATTATTATTATTATATTTATTATTTTTTTACTGAAATGGCCACATTCTGACTGAGGAACGTTGAATGTACTGGCCAGTTTGTTGTTTGACTAATAAACGACAATAGGCCACAATTCTTAATTTACAGTAAAACTTTAACAGATTCCTTTTTTTTTCTTTTTTTAATTATGCATGATGTAATAAATTAGCATTTAAAAAAAAAGTATTTTTTCTACATTTCTTCATTCTAAATCTTTAGAAAATATTTTTGGTACATCAAAAAGTGTGGTTACGATGACCATCCGACAAGCTACTTGTACTTCAGCTAAAAATAGTGCTTAAAATGTCACTAAAATGCAGTAATTAAATAGAAAATTAGGTGTATAACTGCAAAAGGGTTACTTTTGGAAAAAAAAAGTACCACCCCTTTCACTAGGCTGGCTACAAGCCTGAAACAAATTACTCAATAATGTAGTTTTCTACAACTATAGGCTAAAGAATATTACAGTATTTATTACAGTTTATCAGTTCACTACAGTTAATACTACAGACACATTATTAACTAAGTAAATAATATAAAGCATACAGCATAATACACTTGACTATAGTATGGTTAAAAAACATTAAAGTATTCACTAAAAAAATACTATAGTTTTTTTTTTTTTTTTCAATTGGACCTCTTTCCTAATTTATAACATTCTTGAAATACATTTTTTTTTGTAGCGTGAAGAACATTTTTAATAATTTAGAGAACTCTTCCTCTTCACCTTCTTCTACTTTTTACCTTTTGAGGAATTCAGAAATTCAATAGTAAAGTTTCTGCGGTACCATTTATTCCAGTAATGAATTCCCAAACAAACATAAATTATTTAAGGTCTTAAAATAATGTTTGGAAATGTTTTAGTAAATCAAGTGGCTTATTAACTGCCTTTTATTAAGATACTGACTGTTTATTAATATCTTATTCTGCATCAATAATCCTGTGCAATGCCTAATGCTAACTACTTACATAATGCTCTGTCGTTCTAGAATTCTGTATACACCATTCGCCATTTCGGTCAAAAATGAACAGCCTTCACTAAACCTCTAAAATAAAGCAGATATATTTAATTTCAATCCTCAAATCTATTTTTCATAAACAACCATCACATCTTCATAAACTCAATGTCTAGGTTTTCCTACATTAGCATGGAGTACGTCTTCAATATTTAATCAGTGGGTAACACTCGTTTTTGACTAAAGTAAAGGCTTTCTTAATGCTAAAGGTACCTGCATAAGTGTAAAAAGTTTTTAGCAAGACAGTATTCATAAAAGTAAAAGCAGCAAATTCTTATTGTGTGTGTGTTGGAGCGTGCCAGTAGTTTCTGTGGTGTAAAAAGAAAATGGTTTTATAGCTGAACAACTGTTATACCCTAAATATGTACAGCTTTCGAAAACAAATGAAAAAGAAAATGATTTTTTTTTCACCCAAGCTATTGTTATTTCAGAAAAATCACCAAACTTCAACAATAAAACTTTTTTTGCTGTTAAAATGGGTCTTTTTCTACCCTTGAGACAACAGGAGGGTCAATAACTTTTTAATAAGCAGTTAATTAGGATGTTACTCTGCTAAAATTCGTAGTTAATGGTTTGTTAATAGTAAGAATTGTACTTTAAAATTAAAATAGTTTTATTTTTCGTATGGTGAACAACATACAACCTCTCTTAAAATAATAATGTGCACCGAAAAGATTCCATGAGTGTTAAAGGTGTATCATGAAACCATCAATGCCTTTAATGTTGATGAGTGCAGTCTAAAGCTCTGACATGATAAACTCTTTGAGTGAGTTTTAATTGAAGGCTTAATTGAATTAAACAGCGTAGTGTGTCACCTTTCATCATGTCTGAGATAGCCTGACGTTCCAGACTTTGATTGTCACCAACCCTCCTGAAATCAACACCTGAATATATCGTCATCAGGGTTTTAAAAATGCACTGCGTAATTAGACTCGCATTTGTGAATGAGATTAGAGCCGAACGGTTATCTCGCCAGGGGCCGCCGAGCTAACCCTTTGCTAAGTGCTAAGTGAGCGGTAACAAGGTTTGTTTGCATTGTATTCGGGCCCCAGCTGAACTGGATGTGTGAGGAAGACTCTTCCACTAGAGCTGACTGAGTGCTTCAGACTGCCTGACCCTTCCTCCGGCTGCCTGACCCGCTTGTGTAATTAACTTTTACAGCGCCTATTTTAGGAGGACTCTCTCTCAAACAGCAGTTCACCAGAGGGACGGAGATATGGGTTTTAGTGTGGTGGAAAAGGGAACGATGGAGAGAGAGAGAAAGCCTGTAGGTGTACAGTTGGATCAAAAAAGAAAGCATTTGAATGCTGTAAGCCACATTCAAAACATATGAAGTGCTGGTTATACTATTTTGTAGACAATGTTCCTCTAGAGCAATCCACTGCATTGATTATCAGAGCAAAGATTTCCACAATTCTTCATTAGAATCAAATACATGATAGTTTGATCTCCATTACTAAAACTTAAGTGATCTAATAGAATGACGAAGGAGAAATAATTAAGATGTCTTGAGATATAGATGACAATAAGACATTATTTCAGTTTGATCTCTTTTACAATCATTTTATTCAACAGTCTTTTCATTGATGTACTTCTCTGACAGGTATATTATTCCATTTTTTTATTTATACACCTACAGACTTCTTTATCTGTGTATGTATGTATATATTGGTATATGTGTGTCTCCTTGTCTGTACATCTAACTTTTTATTTGTTTTATATTATCAACCACTCTATACACATTAAATTAAGTCAATGTTGAAGAGTACTGTATTACCATTGTTGATCATCATGTTTACTAAAGACAAAAGTAAAAAAAAAAAAAAAAAAAAAACAAAGGGCTTACAAAAAAAAAATCTAACTATAAAATCACGTATAATGTCTGATTGTGTAACATTAGCATATGAGCATATAACATTTTTATATTAGCATATAACATTTAAAAAAAATGTATTAAATTCGATATAAAATCAGATATAATATTTATCAAAATATGCCTGTATGAATGTGTATATATAGCACAGGTGTCAAACTCAGTTCTGGGAAGGTCGCAGCTCTACACAGTTTAGTTCCAACTCTAATTGATCACACCTGATCAAACTAATTGGGTACTTCAGACTTGTCTCAAACCAACAAGTAAGTGTGTTGGAGCAGGGTTGGAACTAAACTGTGCAGGACTGCAACCCTCCAGGAACTGAGTTAAGAACACTGAGTTATGCAATAAGATATTTATTTTTATGGAATAGTCAGCACCAAAGTCAAAAACTGGAACTAATTAAACAAAATAACTTGAAATCACACTGCAAAAATAAATATGATAGGGAAAAATATTAAATAACATTTTAATAAAGAGGGGAAACCAAGAGAACCATAATGCATATTCAATTTTGTTGAAAGTTTATTCATTCATTCATTCTCTTTTCAGCTCCCTTTATTATTCTGGGGTCGCCACAGCTAAATGAACCACCAACTTATCCAGAATGTGTTTTATGGAGCGGATGCCCTTCCATCTGCAACCCATCATAATCATTCACACACATACACTACGGACAATTTAGCTTACTCAATTCACCTATATCACATGTCTTTGGACTTGTGGGGGGAACGGGAGCACCCGGAGGAAACCCTCACCAACACGAGGAGAACATGCAAACTCCACACAGAAACGCCAACTTACCCAGCCGAGGCTTGAACCAGCGACTTTCTTGCTGTGAGACAATCGTGCTACCCACTGTGCTACTCTGACGCTCATGAATGTTTATTAATTAAATCATTCATTAATTTTCCTTTGACTTGGTTGCCACAGCGAAACGAACCGCCAACTATTCCAGCATATGTTTTACGCAGCGGATGCCCTTCCATGTTTTACGCAGCGGATGCCCTTCCTTTCAGTTCAGTGAAGAATGGTTTCAGGAAGCAGGTAAGATAAAAATAGAAGCCAAAATAAAAAAAATAAACAAGCAAATTACAGGGTGATAATGTGGTAAGATCTGAAAACGTGGTAAAAATCAGGCGAGGGCTTTTCTTTTTCTGGATTGCTTTTTAAAACTGTTGGTTGGGTTTAGAGAAGGGGGTGGGCGGGTCAATTGGTGCTTTTGAAAACACTATTGGTTGGGTTTAGTGAAGGAGGAGGGTGGGTCAGTTAATCGGTCAGTCAGTCAGTTGACAGCGGCCTCTGGTGGATTTACGCGAGAACAGCACTCAAGAATGGTACTCTTGAGAGAAAATTGAGATCTGAAAAAGCGTACACAGCAGCCTCTGGCGGATTCCCGAAAACAAAAACTGCAAACAAAAACACAGCTCCTGGCATGTATTTAGTGCTCTCCAGAAATGTATATAGTGGTATGTTTTCAGAATGAGCCTGGGTTGGCCGATTTAAGTAATCCAATTCACCTATAACACATTTCTTTGGACTGTGGGGAAAACCACAGGAAGAACATGCAAACTCCACACAGAATTGCCAACTGAACCTGCCGGTACTTGAACCAGTGACCTTTTTGCTGTAAGGTGACAGTGCTAACCACAGAGCCACCATGCTGCCTCATTGAAAGTTTATAGTTTTGAACTTTTGTTGAAACACCTAATTTAAATGTAAATGTCTTATCTTTGTATTCTTAAACATGATAGGTGATGACTGTTTAACAAAACCATTTTTTAAATAACCAAAATATATAGTATATTCACTGAAAAATAGATAAACCAATCATTTTCAAAGGGGGTGTACTGATTTATGCTGTGCACTGTATATATGTGTGTGTGTGTGAGTGCACATGTATGTGTGCGTGTTGTTGCGTGCGTGTATGTATACTCTATTGTCCAGTTTTAACAGTTGTATTATTTACAATACACAAAATCCCTTTATATTAAATGGGAAACAGTTAGATCGCCATCCTTGCCCTTAAGTCATTCAGAGAGCATGTTAGACAGAAGCAATAACTGTAATCTGCCTCTACAATTAATTGCGCTGGTTTTGTTTATTTCTGTTAAGCCTGGATTGTCTGCCTTAAAATGATTTTACCGTACCCACGAGCACAGTACAGGGTATTAAATTAAAACACAACACACAAAGGTGATTAATATCCTCGCCCATGTTAAACACAGGCATTAGCATGTATCCCAAATAATTCCACACCATAACGAATGATCTCAACACAATTATCTTAATTACTCAAACGTCCCACGACACCAAACACCTATGTCATGGGCGTAATTGGGAGTTAGACATTAAAGAGGCGCTACGACCCGAAAGCTCAATTTGAACAATTATAAAAGCTCAAAACAAAACAAAAAAAAAAAAACAAATAAAAAACAATAGCATTATTAGCAACGAAAGCTGCCGTAGACCTCTTTTGCTGTCCATCACACAGCCGCACGCGCAGGTTTTAGGCTGGATGAGGAATGGCTGTTACATCTCGCCGTTTTAATTATCCTTATTGATTCCCTCGGTGCCTGCGCCGTGTTTACTCCTGGGCAATAATGCATTATGTCCGCTGCTGAATTGATGAATGCATTTTAATCTAAATCTATCTGAGTAATGCAACTCCAGAATAAATCAGAGCTGTGAGCTGGCCGCCAGCTGTCCTCGTCCTATTCCCTCGGCAATTATCCATCGCACAGAAATGGACTCGTCACTCTCTTCCATCCCACGTGTGCTTATTCCTTTTATGTTGTCGTTTTTTCAAATTAAGTCGTACAAAAGCAGGCAGAAAAGAACAAGATTTGGTAGTTTTGGTTTAAAATATAATGATATCTATAATAAAAATAGGTCAGAAACTTAGGGAGCAACAACAGTAATTTGCTATGAGAACTAGTGTCTGTTTAACAACTGCTTCATTCTATACAATTCTTACATGCTGACCGAACACAAATCAATTAAGTTAACTTAATGTTTTTATTTTTATTTATTTTTTTACAAATTTAAGTGAATTGAACATAAAAAATAAGCTGTCCCAATCAAAAAAGAAAAAAGAAAAAAAGAATTGTGTTGTTTAAGTAGTAAAATAAGTCATTTTTTGAATGAACACTGTAAAGAAATATGCTGGGTTCCACACAATCGATTTGGGTAGGAGGAACATGGAGGAATTAAGACAACTTTTTCACAAAATTACAAAATTTTTACAAAATTAAGTGGATTGAACATGAAAGAATTAAGTTGTCAATCAAAAAAAAATGGAATTGTGTTGTTTCAACTCATTGTAAATAAATAGTTTAAACAAGCAGCAAACATGATTTTATTTTCAGCGCAGACTGAAAGAACATATTAGCACTAAAGTTATGTTGTAAGTACAGTATAGCTGTAGTTTTGACAGATTATGAATGCCTGTTGGAGTCATTTACATAAGTACTTTAGTGGAGATGAGATACTTGGACTTAGACTGCAATAATGAATGAACTCTGTGGACTAATCCAAAATCCACATCATGCAAAACATGACAATAAATAACAACATAAAATTAAGATTATTTTATTAGGATATTAACACAGTGCAGACTTATTTAGGGGGGTTGTTACTCTACTTAATTGCAATTTAAACTACTTTGCACTATTGCTTGATTACATTTCAGAAGACAAAAACTGTAGTTTATGCTTCTCTCAGTTATATTTAATCTACTTATCATGAGGAACACGGTTAAAAATAAAGTATAAACAATATATTGCACAAACAAATAAACAAATAAATATTTTATGTTTTAATTATGTCTCATCATCGATTCAACACACTTTTTTTGCATTTTGCTTGAATTATGTTTTCTGGCCTAATTAAGCGTCTTTTATTCTATACATACACCTGTCTTTTTATACAAAAAGATTTCTACAAGTTGCCATCACAATCACTATGTGTAGGTTTTAAAGAATCATCTTTGGACAAAACAAAACAAAACAAAACAAAACAAAACAAAACAAAACAAAAC
>CAIGQQ010038995.1:2542345-2564265 GCA_903798035.1 Danio albolineatus
ATCTATCTATCTATCTATCTATCTATCTATCTATCTATCTATCTATCCATCCATCCATCCATCCATTTATCCACTTTTTAATTTTCCTGAAATGTAATTGTTCTACAACATTTTAAAAATAGTTTCTTTATTTTAGCTTTACTGTTTTACTGTGGCACAGTTAAATGTCTAACAATTTTTTAAAGGATTTCAAAAGCTGTAAAAAAAAAGCTGTCAAAAAAACCTGTAAAAACTTATGAAACCATATTTTTAGAACTGACTCAGTTTTGCCAAGTTAAATTTGTAAATAGAGCTAATACATTATTTAAATGTAATGATTACAGTTAGTCCTTATACAGATGAAAAAACAAATCTAAACTCAGTATTATTGTACATAATTCTTAAAATGTGCAACTGTGTGGTGAAATCTAAACATATTTATATGAAGCTCTTAAAAAAAAAGCTTACATTTTGTTAGCAGCATCAGAGCCGCTTAGATCACCTGAAAAACCAAACTACAAATCAAACATGTTGACATTAATGACAATTCTCTCTCTGTGTGTCACACACAACTGACAAGCTGACAGCAAGCGATGACAAGAGGCAAGCCAGACATCAATAAACAAACATATTCTTGAGCTTGATTTCTACATCTGTCCCGTGTCATTGCGGTTGCGGTCGCTCCACTATTGGCTCGGAGCCAATTGGGCATGAAAAGCTTCGCCTTCTCCATGGAGTAAATAAAACACGGCCACTCCAGCGAGCCGAGCACTCGCGACAAAACACTTCTTCCCCTCTGCTTGCGACGCACCGCTGGGAGATCATTGTCAAAAACAAGATGAGAGAGAAGGGAGTTGAGGAGGAAGAGCAGGAGCAGGAGCGCGTTTCCCTGGGGCTTCACCTCGTTAGCACTGGGGGTGCAAATTGAAACTGGCGAACCAGTCACTGCTACATAAGGGTTACAAATCTGAACAACACCCACACACACCACTGTGATGCAGACAGGCATACACACTTTAGAGAGCAGCCAATTAGTGTGCGTGTGTGACGGGTGTGTGTGTGTTCACGGGTATGATCTTCATTTTGTGTGCCAAAACAACGTTCCTTTTTAATTTGGGTTGCATGATTTGCAAATTGCAGTGTGAAACATTTTTCTGTTAATTGTTTATTTTATTTTAGTTTTTTTTGTGTGTGTGTGGTGTGGTTTGTCACACCTCAGTTGCAAACAATAGAATATTTAATTATATTTTTAAAGAAATAATTCAATAAAATAAATGTGACACTTAAGCACAAAACCAATCATAAAGATACATTATTTGTAATTTGAAATGACATCTGAATAAGAAAGCTTTGTATTACTGTTAGGATAGGACAACTATTTGACATCTGGAATCTGAAAGTGCAATAATAATAATAATAATAATAATAATAATAATAATAATAATAATAAGGCGCCACGGTGGCGTAGTGGGAAGCACATTCGCCTCACAGCAAGAAGGTCGAAAGTCCAGACATGTAATTCAGGTGAATTGGGTAGGCTAAATTGTTCTTTGTTTATGAGAGTGAACGAGTGTGAATGTATATTCCCCAGAGATGGGTTGCAGCCGGAAGGGCATCGGCTGCGTAAAACATTTGCTGGATAAGTTGGTGGTTCATTCCGCTGTGGTGACCCCTGATTAATAAAGGGACTAAACCGACAAGAAAATGAATAATAATAATAATAATAATAATAATCATAATCATAATAATCATAATAATCATAATAATCATAATAATAATGGATTTTGTTAAATGCAAATGTTAAATGATTAAAATGCACAAGACGGTGACAAAGAAAATGGTTGCCTACACAAAGTGCATTTCAAATTCTTTAAAGAACATCAAGCCATTTACTACTACACTTATTCAATGCTCATTTACGAATGAAAAGACAAGTTTAAACTATTATTGATCTTCACACAGAAAATTTGACAGAATAAGCAAAAATTATGGATACTTTCATTAGTTATGACATGTTAGAACTCCATTCCCTTTCAGTTTACGGTTATTGTTTAATGTCCAGTTGTTTGAAACTATGCTGTGTAAAAAAACATTAGCAAAGTCCTTGTTAAGATTATCAATTTGTTTAAATGTATGTTTTATAGTGTATTATATGACGCATTGTCTATTGTGTGATAGTTGTTCATCTGTTTTGTGGCTCCACACTACTGAACAGGCTCCACTAATTTGAGCTAAATATAATCAAATTTTACTCAATTCATACTTGTTGAATTTATTTAATAGTATTGCTTGTAATCTGTTACCTTAATTTTGTTGTGTAGATATAGGGTATTATTTTCTAGAGCCGATGAACAGGCTCCAAACATTTTATGTTAAATCAAAATAAAAACACTGAGTAGTTTTAATTAACATTGTGTTGGTTTTTCTGTTCAATTAAATTATGTTTGTTTAAAATTAGCTAATTTCTTTAAGTATTGTTTGTGGTTACTCATTTAAAATTACTAATTTTAAATAAGCTAATTTAATTAATTGTTACTCAATCCATACATGTTAAATTTAATTAATAATATTGCTTGTAATCTGTTACCTCAATTTTATTGAGTAGATATGGGGTATTCTTTTTTACTTTGAATAGAACACAGCCAGACAAATATATAATTATATAATATATTTGTAAGAATAAAATAGAAAGTAATAACGTAGAAATAATTATTGTACTGTAACTATTTCAGTTTACAAAATTGTTGTTGTTCTTATCCGTGTTGAAATTGCAGGATTGTAAGTTGAAGGAAGTTAATATAGGAGACAGAGAGAAAAAGAGGAGAGAAAGAAAGTGTGCATGTGTGTGTGCCTGTATGCATGTTCATGAGTGTGATCTTTCTTTTCCTTGACAAAATGTTGCTCCTCTTCAATTTGTTTGCATGATATGCAAATGAGCATCTTCTGCTCTGTTAATTGTTTACAGCGTTTTCTGTGTGGTTTGTGACATCTCCGCTTTTTTGTGTGTGTGTTTTGTTTTTGCTTGGACTGATTGTGCGTAAACAGGCAGAAAGCACTTTGGGACTCCTCATAAGAGTCAATGATGTTTTTCTTTGTTTCAGGGTAATTTGATGATGTTGTCATGTTCTGTTTAATATGAATGAACAGTCATGCTGACAGATAATCTGTGATAAACCCAGTGTAGCCTACTTTTTTAGATACAAATAATTTGCCACCCTCTTCCTCTCTCACGTTTTGCAGTTTACAATCATGTCACGCAATGTGTTTTTAAAGGAAGGAAGTATTTAGATTTAAGTTTATAATTTAATTCTCTCTGTTTTGTTTACGTTACTTTAGGATTGCCAGAACACACACTATTACTATTATTTTGAAAAAAGTATGATAATGTATGATGTATATAATGTATGATACATATATAAACGGTGCTCAGCCTGTATGAGTATACCAATCACAAACCTATGTTTTAGATGCTATACAATATTATATTTACGCATGTACATTAGATTAGTCAGTACTGAAGCCAAACATGGAGCTAATCTAAGAAAAAAGCTTTGGAAAAAAAAAGTGTCTTCCAAATGACTAAATGAAAAAAAATAAAAATAAATAAATAAATAAATTAATTAATTAATTAATTAATTAATTAATTAAAAAGAGGAATAATAATTTTTAAAAAAAGTTAACATTTTGTAGTTTGTATTTTTTTTACGTAAACATATACCACATGCCTTTGGACTTGGGGGAAACCAGAGCATCCGGAAGAAACCCATGCCATCACGGGGTGAACATGCAAACTCCACAAAGAAATGCCAAGTGACCCAGCTGAGGCTCGAACCAGTGACTTTCTTGCGATTGTGCTAGCCACTGCGCCACTGTGACGCCCACATTTATTTATATTTACATATGCTTAGATTTTTTTTTTGTATATATGTTTTTTCTTTGTTTATTTATTTGTCTGTATGTTAGTTTAATTATTTATTGTAGAGATGTATTGTTATTATTATTATTATTATTTATGAAGAGGTAAAACCAACCAAAAATCATATATTTCATATTTAAGTCATTTTACTATGACTATTTATAAAGGAATAATAAAACAGATTTTTTATTTATATTTTCATTTTCTCAAAATCTCACACACTTTAATAAATGCTGCAGTAAATTCTACAGTAATATAGTTACAATTTGGTATAATTCAAAACTGATGATTTAATAATATCAGATAGAGTATAATATCGTTTTACAACAAAAATATCTCCAAAATTAAAACCATGATTGGGAGGCAAAATATATAGGTTTATATACAGATTTTGAGATTTGAAAAGCTTTACGAGAGTTAATCAAATTGAAATCTCTTTGAGCATAATCTCTAACTGTAAATAACATACACATAATACCATTTTGATGATTATTGCTGTATTTAAAACCACATAAGAGCATCATCTAAAATATAAATCTGTCTTTATAGGTGCATTACTATTATTTAGAAAACAATACATAAGCACATCTTGATTTATATATTTGCCAGTTTAATTCAAACGGAATAAATATTAAATAAAAATAAATAAAAAAAAGTCTGTGTGCTGCAGCTGATCCTAAATCATCTGTGTCCGTCCAGAAGCGTTTGGAAGTGCTGTCAGCCTGGTTTCATTACTGTCAGACCAGTTTCATCATTCATCAATACTGTGTTCAAAATGAAGTGCTTCTGAGTCTCTGTTACAGTTCTTCACGGACTGTGAGGTCAAAGCTTTTTGTCAATCACCACAGGAGTGAACTTAAATTGTGGTCTGCAGACTAAAAACAGAGTAACAATGTTTATTCACCATTTTATTCCCATTTTCTAGAGTCTATAAATAACATGTCAAATAATATAGATATATAACAATCAATTAATTATTTAGTGTTTTTGTGTTAGTAGTTTGCTTTATTAGTATTATTATTATAATTATTATTATAATAAATCTTTTTTTAATTTTTTTTTTTTACCTAACTATAATAAACACTAGGCAACACAGTGACGCAGTGGGTAGCGGGTCAGCTGGGTCTGTTGGCATTTCTCTGTGGAGTTTTTCTCTGTTGTCCTCCGGGTGGTCCAGTTTGCTGGTCCAAAGACATCCAGAACAGGTGAACTGGGTAAGCTAAAATTGTCCATAGTGTGTGAATGAGAATGTATGGGTATTTCTCAGTGATGGGTTGCAGCTGGAAGGGCATCTGCTGCGTTAAACATATGCTGGATAATTTGTCGGTTCATTCTGCTGTGGTGACCCCAGGTTAATAAAGAGACTAAGCCGAAAAGATAATTAATAAATAATGAACACTATAAAACCGTTTTAAAAAGTTGCTTGCTTATGTATAAAGTAGACAGATATAATTTAAATATTTTTACTCTATATATTTTGCTATATAGTTTATTATTGTTATCATTATTACTATTGTTGTTATCATAAATCATATAGTTTTAGTGTTTCTTATCGGTAATAAACAATTTGAATCTGTTTAAGTTGCTTGCTTATGTATAAAATAGATATAATTTAAACATTTACTCTATATATTCTGCTATATGGCGGTTCATTCCACTGTGGTGACCCCAGATTAATAAAGGGACTAAGCCGAAAAGAAAATGAATGAATGAATATTTTTCCTTCATTGTTGTTGTTGTTGTTGTTGTTTATATAATAAATAATTTAAGTCTTACTTAACTATAAACACTTTAAAAACTGTTTTAAAGTTGCTTGCTTTTGTACAAATTAGATAGATATAATTTAAATATTTTCTCTATATATTTTGCTATTTAGTTCATTATTAAATAAGTTCATAAATCATTTAATTTTAGTGTTACCTAACTATAATAAACACTATGTATATAATAGATTGATATAATTTAAATATGTATTTATGTTTTTTGCTGTATAGTTAACCATCATCATCATCATCATCATCATCATCATTATCATTATTATTATTGTTACTATATTGATTATGACTAAGGCGGCACTGTGGTTCAGTGGTTAGTTCAGTGGTTAGCACCAACAAAGTTGCTGGTTTGAGTCTCTGTGTGGAGATGCATGTTCTCCCAGTGTTCGTGTGGGTTTCTTCCAGGAGCTCTGGTTTCCCCCACAGTACAAGGAGACCTTCGTATAGGTGAATTGGATGAACTAAACTGACCGTAGAGTATGAGTGTTTTTGTAAATGAGAGTGTGTACGGGTGTTTCCCAGTTTAGGTTGAGGCTGGAAAGGTATTCGCTTTGTAAAACATTTGCCTGAACAGCTGGCAGGTCATTCCGCTGTGGGGAACGATGATAAATAAGGGACTAAGCCGAAGGAAATTGAATGAATGAATGAGTGATTATGACTATAGATCAATTACGTTTTTTTCTTAATTATAATAACCCTGCTGCAAAGTTGTTGTCTTAATTAAACAAACAAATAAACAAACAAACAAATAAATAAATAAATAATCAGACAAATAAACGAATAAACAAAACAAACAAACAAACAAATAAATAAATAAATAAATACATAAATAAATAAAGAATAGACACAGGAATAAACATTTTTTTATTTGTTTTTATCCATATTATTTATTGTATATATTTTGATATACAGTTTACCAATAACCATTAAAATGATATAGTTATTTAAAGGCCGTAAAGCATTCATGGGTTTGCATTAATTTTTTTTACGCCAAAACCCACAATCCACAGGATCCTGTTGTTGTGTAAAATCCACTCTCTCTCTCTCTCTCTCTTAGATAATAAAAACAGGAGCCTTTTGCAAATTGAAAAGTAAACTCTTATTTGGTAAAGCCTGGATAACAGGCTGGTTCATGTAAGAAGCAGGATTAAGATTGTGTCCCAGATTATGCGTCCCTATCCCAGCTCTCCCACTGTCCATATGGAATTACAAGGCCAAAGTAATCCAATAGTTTGTTGTACTCGTCTGATACGTGCAGCTGAAAGACAGGCTGCGTCTAAACACACAGAGTCGCAGATCTGCTCATCAAAAATGCATTAATGTGACTCTGCCTTTGTTCTGCACTGCTGCCGGCTGAGAGGGAATTTGGCCACAGCGAAGAGTGCGGATCCCACGTTAAAGATTTATTTCCCAGCTATGAGCATCTCCTTTCAAAACCTGTGCTTATGCTTTCAACACACACCCGTGGTGATGTGAATTATTGTGTGCGTGTGTGCTTGTGTTGCGTGTGGGTTTGACTCCAGACAGGATTAGACTATAGTGTGTGCCTATTAATGCCATTCTGTGTGTGTGTGCGAGATGATTTAATGTGAAACACTGCAGGGGGAAAACACCGCTTTTTCATGCACCTGTCAGTTTTGAGATTTAAGGCTTTTTGGCTTTTCAGAAAGTCTCTTTCTTCAGTCAAAAGAAAAGACAAAATATTTATCTTTTGTTGCAGTTTATCATTTTGTTTCTGTTGATTTTTATTGCAATGCATATTTTAAAAAGCAGTCGGTAACACTTTACTTGAAGAGGGCGTTCAGTAGACTCATTATAATCCACCATTATAATCATGACGTCATGAATATGAAGGTAATTTTATCCATGTTTTACAGCAGCTTTAATGTTCATTATGTCCTTTGAAATGCGAACATGACATTGACTACATTTACATGGACATCAGTAATCCAATTATTTACCTTAATCTGAATAAGACAAGAGGGCGGCACGGTGGTTCAGTGGGTAGCGCTGTCACCTCACAGCAAAAAGGTCGCTGGATCAAGCCTTGGCTAGGTCAGTTGGCATTTCTGTGTGGAGTTTGCATGTTTTCCCAATGTTCGTGTGGGTTTCCTCCGGGTGCTCCGGTTTCCCCCACACAGTCCAAAGACATGTGCTACAGGGTGAATTGGGTAAGCTAAATTGTCCGTAGTGTATGTGTGAATGGATGTTTCCCAGTGATGGGTTGCGGCTGAAAGAGCATCTGCTGTGTAAAACATATGCTGGATAAGTTGGTGGTTCATTCCGCTGTGGCAACCCCAGATTAATAAAGGGACTAAGCTGAAAAGAAAATGAATGAATGAATGAATGAATAAGACAAGAGGGAGGGCAGCACGGTGGCTCAGTGGGTAGCGCTTTCGCTTCACAGCAAGGTCACTGGTTTAAGTCTTGGCTGGGTCAGTTGGCATTTCTGTGTGCTGGATAAGTTGGGGGTTCATTCCGCTGTGGCGACCCCTTATTTATAAAGGGACTAAGCCAAAAAGAAAAGGAATGAATGAATAAATAAGGTAATAATATGATTAAGGTGTTTACATGAGCTTTTTGAATGTTCCTTTCATGTTTTACATGTTATAGCACATCAGAGCCCAATAATAAGGACTGCCCGATGGCCCTGGGCCAGCATGAGAGATGCCTGGGACAGTATTCAGGACAGTTACTGGCCCTGCCTTGATACTAATGTTTAATTTCCCAGCAACTATTTGTCAATCGCGTGCAAATACAGTCTTTGAATCAGGAAACAGTTTGTGCTTTTAAGCCATTAAATGCTACCCTTTCTGTAATGTCGTAAACACCATGTTGCATTTCAGTTCCTCTTATCTGATTGGATGTTTTGAGCATGTTAGTTTTTCCATAACCTGTTAACAACCAGTCCAGCGAAGAGACGGCAACATCAAATTATGAGACTAAAAGAAAACGTCTGTTTCTAACGTCCTGAAGCAGATACTTACAAGGGTACCACACAATGAAAAAAAAATTATAATTTAAATAATTATTTATTTAAATGATTTAGAACTTCCATACTGCTCTTTTTGTTTGCATAACACTTTGAATTTATATATTTATTAACATAAAAAAATGTATTCTAGATTCACAGATATTGTTTTTGACACATTATTTAAAATATGTGGCTAAGAAACAGCTATTAACTTCTTTTTTTGGTGGGGCCAGTGAAAATTTTGGCAGGGAAAGTAAAAATCTCAACCACTGGCCCGATTGGGCCATTACAAAAAAATCCTTAACAATGAACCCTGCACATAGTTCGATTAATGTTATTACGTCACAATTCGACACTAGTTTTCTCTAGCATTTACATCTTTGTGTTCGTCATGGCACCATATGTGAATTTGTTTTGTTTTAATTGTAAGTTTTACTGCAATTTACTCCCCACACTATGCGAGCAGACAGAGGCGACTGACACAACTCAAGCTACAGCCACCCTGCCATTTCATTCACTAAATTTTTATTCATGCTCGGCGTTAAACTCAGAGGTACTGGATGAGAGTGCCCTGTAAGGACTGGTGGGAAAGAGAATTTCGGAAAAGTCCTACAAGAAGGTAATAGTTTGATTAAGGTGTTTACATGTCTGTACTGCGGATCATAATATAACTAAAATAGGACTGTTTAAGATCAGGCTGAACGATAAATCCAAAGCAATTGTCGTGCTACACTTTAAAATGTTATATATTTGTTTAATGTTACTTTATTTTGATTAGTTAATTAGGTGTCAACTACAAATTTTAAGTCATGCAATGTTTATTTATTTTATTTTAGTCAATTTGTCATGACTTACTCATGATTGTCATGAGGCCATTAAAACAGTATAATAGTTTTCTTTCAACTACAGTGGTACAAATTTAATTTGTCATTACAATTTCATTAAATATTAATGATGCTTTTATAAATATTATTGACACTTTTCAATGACAAATTCAGTTTGTTCCACTGAAAAAAAGCGATCAGAAAAAAGTATTTATGACACAATTATGATGTCAAGTTGTCATGACAAATATGGGCTGTGATGTATTTGGTTATGTCATGAGTTGATGTCAGTAGTCATGATCATAAATCACAATCATGATGGTTTTTCTCACTTTTTTTCAACACTCACATAATCTAAACTTCACTGTTTTATTCAAATCTGCAATCTGAAGGTTTGTATAGATTGACATGTTCATACATATATGCCTGATTATATATCAAAGTTTTTTTGGCTGTGCACAGCATTTGTGGAGAGTGAAAAACTGATATAATCCCCTCTGAAAAAAAACTTTAACTCGAATGTGTAAAAAAAATAAAAATAAATAAATTTAAACCCTACTTCATCCAATAGTCACATTTTCAGGCTAGAATTTATTAGGTGATATACTGCATATTTACCAAAACAATTCCATATTTGCATATTTAAATATTAATTAAGAAAACATATATTCTATTTATATATTCAGAAAACAATTATTCATGTAATCCAAGCTGAAGTTGGTGTTGAAAACATTTTTTTTTTTTTTTACCCAATTCATCTGCAGCGTCTTAACTGCTTAGTAAAAGCCACCTGTCAATGTGCAATTGTGCCTAATGCGTGCATAGACAACACTTTCACACACCCAATGTGTTAAATATTACTACTTGGGCAGGAGCCCTGTGTGTGTCATTTATAGCACCATCACCAGTGCCATCATTGCTGTGAATGAGAAACAGTTTGCGTCATGTATGTCATCACAACTACGGAGTGTAATGTTTTAACAGAAATATGACTTTCATTTTTGATAAACCCAATGTGGTGGTAGTCTATATAACACGGGTTATAATGCAGGTGTGAAGGTTAAGATTTGGTAATCTTTTTGAAAGGAGTCTATTCTGTTTACCAAGGCTGCATTCATTTGCGCAAAACCCACAATAAACAGTAATAATGTCAATTATGGTTTAATTAAAATAAGTGTTTTCTAAGTGAATGTATTTTGTAATTATTCTTCAAGTACTTTCAATATTGTTACTTCATGCTTCAGAAAGCATTCTAATATGCTGATTTGGTGCTCATAAAATATGTATTATTGTAAGCATCATTGTTGAAAACAATTGTGCTGCATCATATTTCTGTGCAAATGTATTTTATTTGTAATTAATTTTGGTTTATTCATCAAGGACACATTAATTTGATCAAAAGTTCAAATAAAGTTGTAAAGTAAAAATGATTTTAATGTATTTATTATTTTTAAAATAATATGGAGCTAAAAGTAACCAGAAACCCTGCCTATAAAGAATCAAGAATATAGTTATACATAAAAATATATATTCATTACAGAGTTAAGATGCAAAAAACATATGAGAGTATGAGTGTGAATGAGTGTGTATGGATGTTTCCTAGTACTAGGTGCTGGGTCAGTTGGCATTTCTGTAAGTTCTCCTTGTGTTGGCATGGGTTTACTCCGGGTGTTCCGGTTTCCCCGACAGTCCAAATACATGCACTATGGGTGAATTAAATAAACTAAATTGGCCATATGAGTGTATGAGTGTGAATGAGTATGTATGGATGTTTCCTAGTACTAGGTGGCTGCTGGGGGAGCATCCAGAGTGTAAAACATATGCTGGATAAGTTGGCGGTTCATTCAACTGTGGCGACACCTGATGAATAAAGGGACTAAGCCGAAGGAAAATTAATGAATGAATGAATATGTACAGTTATTTCACATTCAAGGCAAAGGGAAAATAAACTACTCTGCCATACATATAGAAGCCAACAAATAGGAAAACAAGAAAAATTCTAAACTATCTATCTATCTATCTTATCTATAAATTTGATTGAAAAAATACAAATAATAATTTGGAACCAGACTTTATTCAATGCTCAGATTTTTGTTCTAGAAATACATGAACATTAGTGCAGATTTACAGTGTGCTAACTGTACTTGAGAATTCTTAGTACTCATTGGAAAAACCCTGGAGTATTACTAGGGCTTATTACAAGACTTTTAAACTTTTATTACTTAAAATGGCAAGATACAGTGAACACTTCTTAATAAATAAGGTTAAAAATGCTAAACATCAAAATCACTCATTTATTTTCTTTCGGCTTAATCCCTTTATTCATCAGGGGTCGCCAAAGCGGAATGACCCGCCAACTTATCCAGCATGTGTTTTACACAGTGGATGCCCTTCCAGCTGCAACCCAGTACTGGGAAACATCCATACACTACGGCCAATTTTGTTTATTCAATTCACCTATTGCACGTCTTGGACTGTGGGGGAAACCGGAGTACCCAGAGGAAACCTAAGTGATCACAAAGAGAACACGCAAACTGACCCAACTGGGACTCGAACCAGTGATCTTTTTGCTGTGAGGCGACATCGCTAACCACTGAGTCACCCACTACTGAACTTTTATTACTTAAAAAAACTGACATTGTAATCAACGTCAATGAAGATTCCATGAACTGTTCTTCAATTGATAAAAGGTTAAAAATGCTAAACATTTAAATGCATATTCAAATAAGCTTTATTGGTTGGTGTTGTCAAGAATTGCCAAAGCACATTACATAAAGAATAAATAAAGCAATGATTATACATCACACATATACCTATAGATGGATACATGCATAAACAAACAAAAAAAATATTAGTATGATAATTAAAATAAAGAGAATAAAATAAACAAACAAACAAATTACACAACAGTATATGCATTCAGATGATATGTAATATTTCAGACTAGTTTTGTCAACTAAATAATTTGTACCGATAAATAATTAGCATATTTAAACCTTCAATTAAAAAAACTCGTAATACAAAAAAAGATTTTTTTTTTCATTTATTCAGTCTACTGTGGAAGTATTACTTTAACTATTAGTTATTCTTTTATCATTTTTCATTTATTCATTTATTTATTTATTTGTTTATTTGTTTGTTTGTTTATTTATTTATTTGTTTATTTGTTTGTTTACTTATTTATATTTTTTATATTTATGTATTTATTAGTATTTATTTATTTATTTATTTATTTATTTTTATTTATTTCATTTGTTTATATTTATTTGCTTTTGTTTATATTAATTTGCTTATGTTTATTTTTATTTGTTTATTTTTAATATGATTACATTTATAGTTATTTGTTTGTTTATTTGTTTACTTATTTATATTTTATTTATTTTTATTTATTTATTTAGTAGTATTTATTTATTTATTAGTTTATTTATTTATTTATTTATTTTTATTTGATTATATTTATTTGTTTTTGTTTATATTTATTTGCTTATGTTTAATTTTATTTGTTTATATTTAATATGATTACATTTATATTTATTTGTTTACGTTTTCATCTGTTCATTTTTATTTATTCATATTTGCTTGCTTTGTATTACTTGAGAACCTTGCCAGTGTTCTGTTAGTTGTCTTCCCAGCATGTAAACTAGCAGAAAAACCAATCATCTCTTTGGAAAGCTCCTAGTGTGTGTGTGCCATGCGTGCCGTGCATGTGTGCGTGCAAGTTACCTCTACATAAGGATAATGTACAGCATATGGCTAAAGATGGTGAGGCAGGTGTATGCACTGTGACCACTGTTTGCTGACAGCTTGCCCCTGCTGTCTTCTGGAGTGAGTTTAGCCTTGTTTAGTGACTCTCTCTCTCTCTCTGATATGTGTTATTTGTGCTTCGACTTGTTTAGCTCTGGACCTCTTGGACGCTCACAGTGTGTGTTGTCGTTTTCAGCCCTTGTTTCCTGCTCTACATGGATTATAAGTCTGTGTTTGTCAGATATGTGCTTGTATTTGTGTATTGGGGAATAGCGCTGTGCCTCAGGGACATGTACAGTACTGTATGCGTGTGTGTGAGTTTGTGTCTGTGTGTATGTGGTGCTGTTGTTGCTGACAATTCTTCTGCGTCAGGTCAAGTGGTGATTGTGCTGGTGGCAAAGGGTAGAGTGACTTTTCTCTCTCGTTTTATTGACAAAGCGTCAACGGGGTGGCCTTGCTGATATGAGCTGCGCGCAGGCAATCAGAAGTGACACACACGCACACGTACACACACACACACAAACTGAAAGTCATGCTTAGAGGCTTGTGTTTGTTCAGTCAGTGGTAGGATAATAGCCTGAAGAGTTTATCAGACAACCATCTCTGTTTTTTCTCCTACTGAGAGAGAGAGAGAGAGGGAGTCTTTTAATCTGTCTGGTGGCTTTTGTAAACACCAGCGCGTAGATTGTCTTATTTAAAATCTGATCATGTGTTTGCTGATTATGTGTCTATCAGCCATAATCTAGTGGAGGTCACAGTTATTTAAACATCACGTTTAAGTGGGCTGAAATGACTCCTTGACAGGACAACTAGCTAGAGCTCTCGCTTCAAGGTAAATGCATGCTGTTGTTTATTGTTAGCCATTACACTTCTTGAGGTTGGTTTATATAGCTGTGAGGTACAAGTGGATGAGATTAATTGTGAATCTTTTTTATTATTAGAAGCATTGGTCACCCTTTACAACAAGGTTTAATGTTAGTTAACCTAATCACTTACATGATCTAATAATAAACAATAGATGTAGAGCATTTATTAATCATAGTTTAACATTAATAATCCATTATAAACACCACTTGTCACCACTTTTTGGACGCAGATATGAAATTTAAATGTTCAAATTAAATGATTGGTCAATTTTTAATGCTTTGGTTCATATATTGAAGCTTGGTCTCATTTTAAAGAAGACACTTTTCAGATTGTAGCTGAAGTGAAAAAAAAAGTTAAAAACGTTAAATAAAGGCTATGTGACTTCATGTTTATGAAAATAATAAAACATAAAATTCCATAAAATATTTATTTTACAAAACCTGCTTCAGCCCAAATTTGATAGAAAATCAAAGCTAAATATCTGAATAAATTATATTGCCAATTTTAAGTTGACATCTCAAAAAAAGAGCTTTCAGTAGGATTTTGTTTGGCCGCAATATCATACATTACCACTGGATTCAGTTTCCCTTGGTGACCATATGAGGGCGCTTCCTATTTCTGGGTATGTTTTGAGTATTATGAAACATTCATTCATTCATTTTCTTGTCGGCTTAGTCCCTTTATTAATCTGGGGTCGCCACAGCGGAATGAACCGCCAACTTATCCAGCATATGTTTCACGCAGTGGATGCCCTTCCAGCTGCAACCCATCTCTGGGAAACATCCACACTCATACACTAGGGACAATTTAGCCTACCCAATTCACCTGTACCACATGTCTTTGGACTGTGGGGAAAACTGGAGCACGCGGAGGAAACCCATGCGACCACGGGGAGAACATGCAAACTCCACACAGAAATGCCACTGACCCAGCCGGGGCTCGAACCAGCGACCTTCTTGCTGTGAGGCGAACGTGCTACTCACTACGCCACCGTGGCGCCCAGGATTATGAAACATATTTTTTAAATACTTTTGACAATATTTGTAATGTAGGCATCGAATTCTGAAGTAGTATGGGGAGTTGGGTGGTATTTGTTTGAATTTAGTCTCTAAAAATTATTAACCTCATTTTAAACGTGTATTGGTGTAGCAAAGTAATGCTCAGAGGTGGGTAGTCACGAATTACATTTACTTGAGTAAAATTGTTGAGAAACGTGTACTTTTGAGTACATTTAAAAATGTGTACTTTTACTCAAGTAAATGATTAGAGAAAAATCATTACTTTAACTTAGCTACATTTGGCAGCGTTCCTCCGTTACTGTCAAATGATAATAAATATGATTCATATGACTTATTCGCAGATATCTTGAGACACCACGTTGGAGAGGTTGTGTCGCAAGAGGTTGCTATAGAGACACGTCTTCTGCTTTCGGTAAGAGTGCGTGCGCTTATGTTGGAACGATGGCTGAAGTCGAGGAAGACGTGCAAGTTTACAGTGCAGTCAGGCCATG
This sequence comes from Danio albolineatus, assembly GCA_903798035.1. NCBI lineage: Eukaryota > Metazoa > Chordata > Actinopteri > Cypriniformes > Danionidae > Danio > Danio albolineatus. The sequence goes on from CAIGQQ010038995.1 coordinate 2,557,935, forward strand.
GCCATCTGCGGACCAGGTCACCCACAGCCTCAAGTTCAGTCTTTTCACTCCAAGATGTCAACAAGAATAGTTTTATAATGTGATGCATGCTGTACATCGAACTAGCATTGCAACACATACATGAATTACAGCTCCAACCTGAAAAAAAAACATGTTGTGGTAAGTGTCAAAATGATCATTTTGATACAATTTGAATCTTCTTAATAGTAACTATGGCATAACTAAAGGAACTGCTGTTTAATGGAATAAATTATTAGGCCTGAACATTATAAACTGCTTTTATTTTAGCGGATATAAAACAAATAAGACTTTCTCCAGAAGAAAAAAATGTTACAGGAAATACTGAGAAGCATCCTTGCTCTGTTAAACATCATTTGTGAAATATTTGAAAAGAAAAAGGAGGGTGAATAATTTTAAAATACACATATACATACATATATATAATTAATAAATTACTGTTGCTCAGTAATATCTATTAAAAATCAATCACCAGATATGGAACTAGTATTTTAAGCTTTAAATGATACATAGTTTGCATGATTAGATTAGGTTTTAATTGTAGTGAATAGCAAACTGTCTAGCTATAGTGACAGTGACAGTTAAGGGGATAAAACCCAAATGCATACTTGTTAACATTAGATAATGTGCCATAAGTTAACATGGACTAACAATGAACAACTTTACTTCCAATAACTAACATTTACAAATAAATTGTTCATTGTTTGTTCATATTATTAGATGACAGTAATGAATACGACCTTGTTTGAAAGTTTTTTCATTACAGCCATGTATTCCTCAATATATAAATCTAAGGTTAATAGGTTTCAAAGGGCCTTTTATACCTGGTATTGAGATGTATTTTCTCTGTAAATGTAGTCACAAGTGGGCAACACAAAAAATGGGATCTTAAGTGTTTAGAGCTTGCACGCTTTCAACCATTTCTAGAGGTAATTGAAAACATATTTAATCAGACTGCTTTTATATTGTAAAGGTTCATGTGATCAAATGTGAACATACAGTCTCAAAAGCACCTGCTCTCTGCCTATTAATGAAACAGGATTATTATAGCATGTTCTGTGAATGTGATGTGCTTATGGTTTATGATCAAAATCGATTTTATCTGGTCTGGAATACTCTCCAGTTAACAGCCAGAAACATAACTATCTGTTTTATAATTGCATATAATTTAGTGACTTTTAAGCGCCTAATCTTTTTCCTTCTGAAAAAGTGATTTATCATGCCTTAAATTAATTTCAGGAATGATAACACTGTGCAAATTAACCTCTGATAGACAGTTATTAATAAATGACAACGGTACTATTGCTGAAATTGGGTCTCTAAATATATTTGGTCAAATAGACAGCTTGCCAGTAAGAAATAAAATCAAATGTTTGGTAACAAAGCCTCTGTATAAAAAGTATAAATAAATAAATAAACAAACAATATTGTAAACCTTTCTAAAATATTACATTTGCATTGCATTAGATTTAATCACAGGAACATACAGTTGTTGATTTTTTTACCATAATAGTTTAAGTAAAACGTTGAGAGAAAAGATGCATTTTTCAATTCAATCTCACAATTATAATTAATTGCAATAACACCATCACTGCTATGATTGTTTTCTTGCCTAGAGTGATCTTTATTTATTTTATTTTTTTTTATTATTCAACAGAACCTTTGTTAACATCACAGTTTGTATAATGATGGTTGAGCAAAGTTGTCATCAAACAACATCTTTCTGGCAGCAGCTGAAGATTTATTTATTTGATTATATTTTATATTTATTTATTTATTAATCAAATAAGCAGAATGACTGTTATTATTATAACTTGATCTCTTACATGCTTTTAATTTGAGCATACAAATTTCAATCATTATCGAAAGTATTATTTTTGGCATATTCAGCATTCATTTTATTATTCCAGTGTATTATTTATAAGAAATCTTTTCATGATCTTTTGTTAGTGTATTTTTTCTACTTCCATTTCAGCTTTTGTTCAACTTGTCATCCTCGTACTGTGAATATTGTTGGCTCTTGTATGATGGATTGCTTGTGATGTTCCTCATTTGTAAGTCACTTTGGATAAAAGCATCTGCTAAATGATTAAATGTAAATGCAAACCGCTCATCACAAAAAAAGTCAGCTGACAAAATAGCAGGGGGTTGAAGAGTGATGATATCATTTGTTTGTATGCATAAATATACTATAAATTACGTTCTTTTCATGATGCATCTCTGCCTATAGTACAAAACAGAAACCATATATGTTACCATACTTGAACCCGCTGATATGTAGTGTTTCCTCTTTTGCATGTGGCATTTTGCACAATTATGCTGAGTTTGTTTAATGTTTAAAGAGTATGCTTAATGTGGTATTTTAATGGTGCATATATGCACTTCTCATTCTATCATGGTTTCTGCTGGGTCTTAAGTACAAGAAAAGTTTATTATAAAAAAATCTAAATAGCCTTAAAAAGTCCAGTATTCACTTACAAATCGTTTTCCAGGACCTAAATACTTGCCACAGTCGCTTTCTGACTATACCATATTATTCCCTAATTCACTAAGCCATTCTCATTTAAACCAGTAGACTGCAAGTACAGATGCTGGTAAAATATACTGTATGAATATAAGCTCATTGAACATTAACTGAATATGAATGGTCAGATATCATGCATTTTTGGCTGTATGGTGTGAACAGAAATGGTTATTTTGAAAAAGCAATAAAAATGCCAGTCTAATTGAGGAGTTTCATTCTAAAATGCACAATAAACATAATACTGAGAGCTTTACAATGTGTTTGTTAACAGTGCTTTAGTTCATTGAAAAATGGTAGTTTTAGTTATTTTATTTGTTAATACAATTATTGTGCACTGCATTATGATTTTTTAACTACAAATGAGAGCAATATCATGTCGTAGATGTTAAATAACATTCAAAAAAAGTCTTGTGACCACTACCTAGCAACTCCAATGAAATGTTTCCTCTAGGCTAACATCAGTGATCACGTTGACATGCAATAACTGTTTATATGCTGATGGTAAATACATGGTTAAAACTATATTTGTACACATAAAAATGAATATTCAAATCAAATTCTAAAAATTTGTAAAACAAAATGTTATGCTCTTAAATAAATCAAATTCACTGAGGTATTACATTTAAAACTGTTTATTTACCAACATCAAATAATCCCTGAATCTTAATGACTTATCTGTTGTAACTTGTTTGTTTGTTTGTCATGTAGTTCTTTGTCTTGTACAAATTTCATTCACTGTATTTCGACAACAAATGATGCCAACATCATGGGCTCATTTTACAACTCCTCTCGAGTTTTCCATTAGTTTTACCATTTTCTCCATGTCTGACGGGAGCACTTTTGGCTTAGCTTGGCTTAGCATAGATCATTGAATTGGATTAGACCATAACAATGTTGCTCAAAAATGACCAAAGTGTATAATTAGTGTTGTTGACAGATTAGTGTCTAGGTCTTGTGAGTAAACAATGTGACAACAGAATAAAATGTGACAATTAAATAAAAATAAATTATTGAAACTCTTTGAGTGAGATGCTAATGGTCTAATCAGATTCAATAATCTTTGCTAAGCTAAGCTAAAAGTGCTCCTGTCAGACACGAAGATTGGCCGAATGGATTCAAAAATGGTTAAAATCAAATGTTTAACTCTAGGGTATTTGTAAAAGTCCTCTTTTCGAAAAAAATAAATAAATAAAAAACCTGAGTGTTCCTTTAAATTTAATTCATAATTGTCTTAAAAAGACTTAATTTTGTCGTTGTGAAACCTGCAGAAAACTTGGTCTATGTGTGTGCGTTTTGTATATGTGAAAAGGCCATTTGCAGCTCTGAAATTAAAGTAGCCTAAATGTTTAATCCTTCATCTGTTTACCCAAATTTCCCCTGGGCTGGCATTAGCGATCGTATTGACCCGTAATAACTGTTTACACCCAGCCAGGGCTTAGTGACATACCTCTGTCTGCATTTCTCTGTCACTCTGTAATAAACCCTGTTGGGTCTGAAAGTGAGGTAAAATTTCCCTTGAGAGGGCCTGTGGTCTCGGGCCCCGAGAGGTTTTCGCTCCACATGACACTGATTGCCACATATGCTCAGAGACACACACAGATGCGCACACACCTCCCATTGTTTGTCATTCAGACTCGCACACCTTCCTATTGTCTCTCCTTCACACCGACAAGCCCACTCACAGACAATGAAAGGAGCCCGAAGCCGTCTGACCCAAGCCTTCAATGATTAATGGACCAAGCCAAAGCTATGGCAGATCAACCTGATGACCAGACAAGCTGTGAGGGGGGTCAAAACAAGACACTAAAACACACAAACAAAACATCAGACGTATCAGTGTTCTGTTGAGGTTGGATGCAGGTTAATTATATGATATCCATATACTGTAGTACCAACACAATGAAGCTTCAGAAACACAGCTTGTATTAGCAATACAAAACCAACGTGAGCTAGTTTAAAAATCTAATCAATGAAATTAAGTCTATAGTATTAAATATTGTATTTTTGCATACACTCCTATATAAGAATGGGCTGCGCTTCTCAAAACCTCAAGGCTACGTCATTCTTAAGTTGTACCCCAAGCTGTACCTTAGCATTAATGTGTTTCCTAAAGCTATCTTAGTTCAGTATACCCTCTTAAGTAAAAACTCTGAGTCATACTTTTATAAGGTTGGTCTTGACCAGTCCTATATATTGTGTCTTATCACTGCTTTTCTAAATCTAAGTCTATAGGTGCGTCCCAAATCGCATACTTATGCACTATTCTACGCCATTGTGTAGTATAAATAGTGTAAATAGTGTGTTCACACTAAAAACTCTAAAAACAATAAGTGCACTTTAATTACCTGGATGACGCAGTCATTCCACCGGTAAAATGAAGTGTGTAATGATGGACACTTCACGCACTCAATGACCGCAGCTCATGTAGCGGAAGGGGCGGAGCTATCAGGTACACATCTTGGATAACTTGGATTGTGAAAGCGAAAATTCTCATACGAGAGGGATTAAAACACCTCCCGATGGTGAATGCGGTTATACTCATGCTAGGTATTATTTGGTAGCTTGGTCATTTACTTCCTAAATTGGGCAACCGTCAAACGTCATCAAAACTATTTGAACTTCCGTTTAGTAAAAAAGCCATTAGTGCTCCATTTGGGACAGCACTTACTACATTTACTACTGTATTCTGTTAAAATTGTAAGTCCATAAGTACATAGTGCATAAGTGCATAGTGTATAGTGTGTCATTTGGGACGCAGCTCTCGATTATTCATTCATTCATTCATTTTCCTTCGGATTAGTCCCTGTATTATCAGGTGTCATGAACCGCCAACTATTCTGGCATATGTTTTGCACAGCGAATGCCCTTCAAGCTGCAACCCAGTACTGGAAAACACCCACACACTATCGCATTCAGACACATACACTACGGCCAATTATATTGAATTCAAGACTATGATTATAACTCTTTAAATTGTATATACATTCCGCGATTAATTAGGCTATATTAAAAAGTTTTCCTTCAAAGGATATACTTTATTTACAGGGATTTTTTTATTGTGAGTGTTTTGGTGAAAAAAAAAAAAAAAGTTGAATTGTTTGTGTGTCCATGCTCCATATTTGTTACTATGTATGAAGCATGTGTGTGTGTGTATAGAAGAACCTGAATTTACAAATTACTCTACATTAAGTAGTGTTGCAATGACATTAAAATACTGTTAAGGAAAGGCAGCTGAACATTTTGTAACAAAATTATTAATCCAATAATTTGAATCAAATTGTTTTCTGATATATTTTTCTTACAGTTTTGACAGATTAGAATCATTAGATTGTTGTAGTCAAATTAATCATCAAAATAAATGTCAATTTTGACATCTCGCGCCACAAACATGACATTATTATTATTATTATTTTTATTATTATTATTATTATTATTATTATTTTGTAATTAACAAATATTAGAAATATAGAAATATTATTAAGGTAAAAAAATTCTGAAGTCTAGTGGATGCAAATTAATAATTATAATAAAAAACACCAGTAAACAATCAAACAACCAATCACACAAATACATAGAACAAAGTTACAAATAAATCTGAAAGTTTGGTTTCTAGAGGTCTATCAATACTATTCAAGTACAGAAACTGCACTAAAATTTAACAACAATAACAACAAAGTATACACTGTATACATGCAGATACCGATCAGATCAGTCAAAAGCAGTGTGAATTGTTTTGGTCTTTTTATTATTATTATTATTATTATTATTATTATTATTATTATTATTATT
>CAIGQQ010038995.1:2569635-2583545 GCA_903798035.1 Danio albolineatus
ATATATGTTTTCATTTATTAGCTTATGATTATGTGTTTATTGATTGATTGATTGATTGAAATTTCAACATTTTTTTCTCATACACACAACTGGTCAAAAGTTTAGGGTCAGTATGATTTTTGAATGTTTTAAAATAAGCTTATCCTGCTCACCAATTCTGCATTTATTTCATCAAAAATACAGTACAAATTGTAAAATTGGGAAATATTAATGCACTATAAAATAACTGTTCAAAGGTAGTTTATAATTTAATTTATTCCAGTGATTTTATGGATGAAATTTCAGCTTCATTACTCCAGTCTTCAGAGTCATATGATCCTTTAGAAATCAGTCTAATATTAATTATTATTATTATTATTATTATTGTTGTTGTTTTTGTTGTTGTTGTTGTTATTATTATTATTATTATTATTATTGTTAATAACGGGAATAGTAATAAAAGCAATAATGACTGAAGCAATAATTTCAATTGAAACTGCACACAATAAGTAATAAATAAATATTTAATAAATAAATATATTAACAATTTAATTTTTTTATTATTTAATAAATGCCACCTTGATGAAATGAATAAATTTAAATTATTAAATAAAATTAATATTAAAAATAAATAAATAAACTGACCCCAAACTTTTATATATTTGTATATATTAGTGCTGAGCAAAAATGTATCACGATTATTTGCATCTAAAATAGTTTATTTTGACATCATTTAAGAGTGTGTTGTATATATTAATTATGCAAATATTATACATCCATGCAAATAATTTGCGAAAAAGCTTTTTTTATTTAGATACAAAAATATGTGTATACAATACTAATTATAATTACATTTAAATATCTATTGTAACAAATTTGTTTTTTATAGTTTTATTTCTATGTATGTGTGTGTATCACATATGTATATAAATAATACATGCATATATATTATGTCAAAAAAACTTTTATTTTTGGACGCATCAGAGGTTACTATGAGTTTTAAAATCTTTTTTAAATGTCACTTTCAATGGCATGAGTCTTTGCTGAACTAAAAAAAAAATGTCTTAATAGAAATAAATCAATAATAACATGTAACAAATACTTTTAGTAAGGAGCAGAAAAGCCATAACTCGAAAATGGTTTCAGGTTGGTCCTCCAACAGAGGCTCAAAGGATAGGAATTGTAAAGGAAACACACTGTATGGAGAGACCACCTAACCTAAGACTTGATTCAAAAGAGTGCAATATGTATTGACAAAAATGGACTGAGTATAGCTATGTTTCCATCCACCCTTTTTTCATGGGCATTTTGAATATGCGCATTAAAAAACATGTGCATAACTTAGTAGGATAAACCTTTTATTCGATAAGAAAAGATCTTTCAACTACAATGAAAACAAATTTATTGAACAAATTCCAGTATGCATATAAAAAAAAGTAATGTGATTTTGTTGAAAGAGATCATGTGATGATAAAAATGTGTGTGAATGGACAAACCAGCCGGCTGAGCACATTGTAAAGCATCTGAAACGTTGTTTTGGTCATTCTAAAATACCATAACTGTTTTAGTATTAGTGTTATCATACTATTAAATACCTCCAGAATCAAGAGCGTCTGTGCTCCACGTCTCACGCCTCCAAACCCCTCCACACGTTCACTGCCTGTCAGGATTGCCTTCTGAGGCGCAGATCATTTATTAAATGATGAAAAGATTCACGCAGCTTCTACCACAGCAAATTCTGTTTTTACTGTTGATATTTGGTGCCAGTTAATCAGAAAGTGACGCTTTGACTTGGATTGAAACGCTGCTTTATTTGCACGTCTTTTATGGGATGTTCCAGTTTTGTGCATAAATTTTATTTGCATTTTTGGATGGAAACATAGCTATTGTAAACAACATGTAATAATGTACTTCAAATGTATTGTGACTTGATTTTGTAACCCTCATGACAATCGCTTTGTTCTTCTTCTTTTTTCTCTTCTGTATTTTTCTAATATTGTTTAAAGTAAAAAAAAATGAATTTAATAAATATATATATATATATATATATATATATATATATATATATATATATTAGGGCTGTCCAAAAATGAATCGTGATTAATCACATCCAAAATAAAAGTTTAACATAATATTTGTGTGTGTACTGTTTATATTTATATTATGAATATATAAATACACAAATGCATATACTTGATAAAATGTTGGTTTATATTTAGATATCTAAAAACTATATGTGTATGACACAAATTTTACATTTGAATATGATGTAACTACTTTGATGTAACTTTTTTTACATATAGTTTTGGCTTCTATGAATGTGTTTATAACATATACATAATATGTAATCTAAAACAAATGTGTGTACTGTATTTGTATGTTATATTGCGTTTGTCTACAGTTGAACAGTGTCCAGAAAGACACTTCGTGCTGACCAGCTGTCCTTGACCCTTGGGGTTGTGGATGTGTGTTTAAGACCTACTACTTACTTACAGGGTTTAGTCTCATTGAAGAGAGGAGTCTTTTTCTAAGAATCTCTTTTAATCAAATCACGTCCATCTGCTTTCATGACCACTCTTTAACCTTTGATACTATAAACACAATCTTCGCTCCTAATCATTGAATGCTGCAGACCTATAAACACTGGAACGCAGTCCATCGAGTTCTTTTGGATGTGACCATGGGTCAGTGGGTCAATTGTCAGTCAAAACCGCAATTGCGAACGGCTTTGTCTGCATGTTAGGGTTTGGTCAGTGGCCAACAAAACACTTACAGAGAGTTTCGGTTTCTAATTGCTCACAGTCCAGCCCTTAGTACCTGACAGCCTTTTCCTTTATTCCTCTCCATACAGCCCTTTCTTCATTGAAATTCAATCTCAGCAGAAATAAAGACAGGCAGAGGAAAACATTGTGGTGCCCAAATCTATTTTACACATACACAGGCATTCCATCATTGCAATCTGCGCTTTAACCAAATCCTTTTTTTTTAGGCAAGTGAAGTATTTCACAACGCTATGCAGATGCCTTTGTGAGTAACACAGTTCAAATAACATTCAGCTGAACTGTTTTGAATGTGAAGCTGATTTGCACAACATTCAATCAGCAATTCATCCTCTGTACACAAACATTCACATATGTGGCCAGTGCTTCCCACAGGTTTGAAATATACTCGCGGTGGTAGCCGGATCGAAACACACCATTTACCCACATCACATAAATAGTTAACTATATGCGACAGACAAAACCTTAAATTTTTAACAATAATTTAATTCATTATTACGTTCAAGTTCAAAGCAAACTTGAATGCCAAATCATTTTAGATACAAAATAGTCCTTGTAATATAGCCTAATGACATCATCAGATTATTAAAATATACAGCAAATGAGAAATAAATGATGGAAGGAATTACATACAAAAAGGAATTACAGACAATATCTCAAAAAATGATAATAATTACAAGAAATAAATGTGTATATTATTTTAAAACGGCAAATGCCTTGATTAACCATTACTAATGGTGTACATATATTTTGCAGCCAGTTTAGACCAGTCATTACGTCCTCTCTGAGTATATGGTAAAGTTTTGAGTCGTTTAGATTCAAGAATGAATTATTGAATATTTATCTTGCTTTCGCGAAGCCAAGAGAAAGTAGGCTTAAGCAAAACGGTAATGCAAAACCCACATGATTAACAAACGACAGCTTTAGAAAGCAAAAGCCAAATCCCAGACATTTTAGAAAATTTAGAAACCCCGGCCTGGGTCTGCAATCTCTGGGTCTGCAGAGCATGTGAGACTGTCTGTGGGAGTGTTCACAGGTCTCGCCCACACAGAACGAAATGAGTATATGAGAGAGGTTTTTCCACTACTTAATCGATGGCGGATATTTGGTTTTATTAAGCGGATACAATATAGTGTAAAAGGATGATAATAATAGTAAATAAAAAAAATAAAAAAAAGTTTTTATAAAATATACTTGGGTGGTCATTAATATACCCGGGCGGCCCACCTAAGTAGTCTATGTGTGGGAAGCACTGTGTGACTGATAAGAATTTTTATTTCCGTAGTGTTACATATGATGCTGTGTGATGTATTGTCAAAAAAAATATATTGCGATAAGTGATATTATTGTCATATGAAAACCAACTTATGTCTGTTTATATATTGATTTTACAACAGGATTTACATTGGCACAAACACATTTAAGGCACAAAAACCAGATGTAAACGTCCTTTTTGACTTTAAAGTTATTCGTAAATCATAACTTTGTTTGAAGTGGACTGCAGATTTGAAAGAGTTCACTTTGTCATCTCTTTAGTAGTAGTTTTCAGGAAAGATATGAAAATGTATCTTTTCTTTGCCTATAAAGTTTCCTGAATTCGCTGATACCTCCAATGGGGATTGGATGAGAAGACAGAAGCTGCACATTTTTAAGACATTAATTTACACGTGAACACAATGGACAATACATATATTTAGTGGCCAAAAATTACTTAGGTCAAGTTGATATACTGATTATTGTGACAGGCCTAATACCCATCAGCCAACTGTTCAGTTGAGATTTTCCTAAAATAGCCTAACAATACCCGTTGAAGACAGCCTTTTTAAAAAAGAAAAAAAGTGGATTATTTTAACAACTTAAACATAATGTAGTGTCGGATACTGATGTTCTCTAATGATCGCAGCTGCATCGGCACATGACTTAATCTATCAGATCTTACCTTTAAAGAACAATGACTTTGGCGCATAATAAAGTCAAATTCAAAAGACTGCAGCTACCTGATTAGTTCAAAGCACACCGCCGCTTTGACACTCTGCCGCTCTCTCTCCCCCGAAGATGAATGGGAAAAGGTAGAGCACGATAAAAGACGCGAATCAGACTCTGTTTGTCTTTTGTTTAAAACAAAAGTTCATAGAACATGGCTCCTTTTTTGTTACATCACAGTGGATCTGTGCCGAGTGACAGAGAGAATGAGAACAGCTTTATTTTTACTTTTTCTTTATGGAGATGGAGAACAATAAGTACTTTTTATCTATACTGTCAGGATGATTTTTTTTAACCCCCTCACTTCCAACCTGATGACATTTACTCCACAAATAGGTTGCAATCTTGCTTTTCTCTTTTGTCAAGAGCCTTAAGCTTTCCAGCTTGCTTGAGGCAACTAGTGTGTATGAGTGTGTGTGTGTACTGCAGCTCATGCATGCGGGCAGATTTTGGCCTCCTTTTCAAAGCAAAGCACCATATGTCTGAAACCATCTTCTAGATGCTAAAAATGATGGCTTTTCAATGCGTATTTATACATTTGTATTTAAATACATATTATCCTGAAGAACCCTTTTATGGTTAAACGGTATACGTTGTAAAGTTTGGGATTCTTTATTTACCTTTTTTTTTCATATATTGTTTTTATCTATATACACATAGCAACCCATATTAAAGGAAGACCTCACCCAAAACTAAAATTTCTGGGAAAAAATAATTGACTTATCCTCCACTTCTTCCAAATCTATTTGAGTTTCTTTACTCCATTTAATTAATCAAAGAAGATTTTTTTTAAAAGCTGGAAGTCGTAACCATTGACACCTATAGTTAGACACCTATTTGTTTTGCTTATACGTAAGACAATGAGAGCCTCAATGCCTCAAAAGGTTTGGAACCACTTGAGGGTGTGTAAATAGAGAGTTAATTTTCTTTTTTGTTTAAACCATTTCTTTATACATAATATTAAAATGGCAATTTAAAACCATGTCATCATGAATAACCCTTTTCTCAAATAACACATCCTCAAGAACCTCTTTGTGTTGAAATTATTGTTTTTGATTCTTTATTTCTCACCTTTTTGTTTTTCCCAAGCCTGTGACCAGCCACCAACATATCATGTTCTGTAGCTCAGCTATCGGTTAAGGTAAATTTTTTAATGAATAATATGTTGTGTAAGAACATAACCAGTCACACAAAAAGAGAGAAAATGAAAGCTATTCTATGAGTTTATTTGTATATTTTAATCCCTTAAATGACACCCTTTTAGGAATCCGTTTTAGCCTTTATAACAATTATCTTTGCATAAACAAATGTAAGAGACACAATGCAATTCTTAGCAGGTTTAAATTGTCATGTTCTGTAAGCTCATTATCTGACCAAAACTGCCACTTAATTTCACAAAATAATCCACACTGTTGAACACATACCTAAAGTCATCATAGAGGATTGTGAAGATATTTTCCCTTAAAACCCTAAAAGACCCTACAGGATGAAAGACCAGACATATAAATGAACAAATAATAGTTGTATTAATTTTAAATATTATTTAATAATATATTTTGTATATAATAAATTTGAAATGAAAAATATCAGTTTTGCGGTTTCACAGTATTGTGATTTCTGCTCTAAAACATGTACCTTTTAAATGTCTGTAAAAAAAATGGCAACCCTTTTCCCGCCATTAAACACAATACATTTTATTTTAGGAAAAAGTTCGAATATTTTGGAACATTAAACATGTCAGGCTAATTAATTAAGTTAAATCATTGACTTCTGCGGTCTTCGTTAGTTTCAAAAACATCTTCGGACATCTTTCTTTTCTGTGGATAGAAATAAGCCACTGCACTGTTCAGCTCTAGAGATTGTCTATAGCAGGGGTGCTCAATCCTGGTCCTGGAGATCTACCTTCCTACAGAGTTCAGCTCCAACCCTGATCAAACACACCTGAACCAATTAAATAGGACCTGAACAGCACTAGATAATTACAGGCAGGTGTGTTTGATATGGGTTGCAACTGAAATCTGCAGGAAGGTAGATCTCCAGGACCAAGATTGAGCACCCCTAGTCTATAGGATGCTGGTGTGTGAGTGATTTGTTTTTCAGATGTTTGCTGAATCTTAGGCAAACCAGTAGCTCTTTGTGCAGATGCTCTTTTGCTGTTGAAGATACTGTTGTTCTAAATAATTACAATTAAATAGCCTTTGACAACAAAACAAGAATTTACATATTCCTTGAAACAGTGTAACAGAAAATAAGCCGTTTTAAAACAGTGACTTTTACAAATCACACTAAACCTTAAAACCTGTCATTGTCCCATGCCTAGTTTGAAACCTAATGAACACCTTTCACATTTCCAGGTTTCTCAGAAATGAAAGTCGTGATAGTTGGGTAAGCTTAGAGAGCAGTGAATGGGAGAGCAGAAGAAACGTATATTTGATTAACAATACTATTTGCTGAAATAATATAAGAAAAACTCCACATTGGTGTTAAGTCTTTCAGAAAAAAAAAAAAAAAAATAGTGTGAGACTGATAATGGCAGCTAGAAGAGAGAACAACGTCGAATTTACTGTCCTGCCCAATATATGCTGCATGGTAATTATTATTTTTTTGTTATTAGATGCAAAAAGAAAGCAATATAAGCATAAATACATATAAATTTATATATAAACTTTATGGATTTAAGATGCTGACCATTAAACGCCTCATAACAGTCTTGTGAAAAGGGCCCATGAAATGCAATGAACATGTAATGAACAGATCTGCAAGCTAAAAACCCTATACCGTTTAGGACCATATTTCCCTAGGAGCACATGGTAGAGAAAACAAGTGGGTAATTGCTGAGTTGTTTATGCATTAATTTCCCTTTACAATGACAATACACTGACCTACTCTAAACCCGCGGCACTTCATTTGCTTGTGTTATGCAGAAATAAAGCATCTCCTGCATAAGTTGTTGTCAGGGAGATGGATGTCCTGAACGCGTCCAGAACGAGGTAGGCTACGCTTCCTCTAAAGTCTGACAAATCCTGCTGCTCTGTTGCTACGTTTTGATACGCTTTCACCGGAGTGCTTTAACGGAGCTCTGGGAGTTAATTGTTTGCTTTTCAACTTTCTTGCATGGCAAGCGGTTTTTGTAGTGGCTCGCATGCGGGGCGACAGCCAGGCGTTTTCGGGGAGAGACGGAGGGATCACAATGAGGCAAACTGTACATTCTGTGACTTCTCATAAAGGCCTAATTCTGTCAGTAGCTTTTGAGGGCTAATACACATAGCGCAGATTTCTTGGAAACAAAGCAATGTTTGTCATGTCCCTCTCCATCGGAAACATCAAAGTTAACAGAGCCAGCGTTTCCAGTCTCATGACAGATGTGATGGACATATATCATCACATATAGACTCTAGTGGGCAAAGGAGGATGTGTTGGAATTTATAGCAGTCCAGTGTTGCCACAACACGAGCAGTTAAAACAAGTGAAGACAAGTTTAACTCCTTTTATCTTTATAAAATTTTATGAATTCAAATAAAATAATAAAAAATTAAATTAAATTTAAATTAAATGTGCATTAACCTCTTAAGGCCTGAGCTGTTTTTTTACATCCATTTTTTTTATTTCTCTTTGCTATTTGGGTTTATGTATCATCTTTTATGTACTTTTAGAGAAAAATTATGTCCATATATGTGGACCTGTGGTTAATAATACATACACACATTTTTTTTTAACATGTTTTGAATTTTTTTTGCCCATTTTGGACAGTTAAAAATAGTGTTTGGGACATTTCATATGCTACAAAGCAGTTGCAGGATGACATTGTTTTATATTTTGTTACAGACATACAAAGTATACAATTGTGGATATAAGAGCTAAAATGTGCCATCCACGTACTGTATGTAGCCACTAAGCCCTAGGAGGTTAAATAAAATAAATAAATAAAATACATACAGTTGAAGTCAGAATTATTAGCCTCCCTGAATTATTAGCCTCCCTGTTTATTTTTATTTTATTTCTGTTTAATGGAGAGCAGATTTTTTCAACACATTTCTAAACATAATAGTTTTAATAACTCATTTCTAATAACTGATTCTTTTATCTTTGCCATGATGACAGCACATAATATTTTATTAGATATTTTTCAAGACACTTCTACACAGCTTACAGTGACATTTAAAGGCTTAACTAGGTTAATTAGGTTAACTAGGCAGGTTAGGGTGTTTAGGCAAGTTATTGTATAACAATGGTTTGTTCTGTAGACTATCGAATAAAAATATAGCTTAAAGGGGCTAATAATTTTGACCTTAAAATGGTCTTTAAAAATTTAAAAACTGCTTTTATTCTGGCTGTAATAAAACAAATAAGACTTTCCCCAGAAGAAAAAAAATGTTATCAGACATACTGTGAAAATTTCATTGCTCTGTTATACATCATTTGAAAAATATTTTAAAAAGAAAACAAATTCAAAGGGGGGCTGATAATTCTGACTTTAACTGTATATATATATTTTTTACATAAAACATATTGAATGCAAACTTAATAAAAGCTAGGGCTGCACAATATATTGTTTCAGCATTAATATTGCGATGTGTAAATTTGCAAAAGTCACATTGCAGGATAAGCCACGTCAAGTTGGGATTATAGTAAAGTTTAACCCTGAAATAAAGCGAAAGATAGGTGTGTTTTAAGACCCGTGAATGTGTAAGACTTAAACAATAGGTTTTAAAAGGTCTATATAATGCTAAATTATTTGTATTTAATAATTTATACAATGCAGACTATTCACTATAAAGTGTTATTTTATATTACTATTACTATTACTATTACTATTACTATTATTATTATTATTATTATTATTATTATTATTATTATTATTATTGTATTGTACCTCAATGCTGTTCTACAGAAAACCATAAAATTAATTTATAACGGTTTAATTGTATTGTATTTTATGCAGATACTTCTCCAGAAAATAATCCCAATCAATTTAAAATGATGAATTCATTCCATATAGAGTTCCAAGTCATCTTGTGAAATTATATTCACATTGAAATATATATCGCAGACAAACTAAATATGGCCATGTCAGTTTTTGTCCAATATCGTGCAGCCCTACTTGATACATATGTGCGATACATTAGAACTAATATGATGCCATATTTAAGTCAAAGCATAGATGTGTAAGTTTCTCTAAGACACTTGGCACTTACAAATAACACTAAACATTATAGAGAAATATAAAGTACTCAAAATAAATGCAATGTAAGTAAAAGAAACAAATATAGTCTGTAAAACAATGACAGAGAGCAACAAGATGTAATTGTAAGGAATAATCACAGTCCTTATTTCTAAATATGCCATTTTCTCTCCAGTGCAACAGGGATGAAAGCATTAGTACATTCGAATCAAAGTATTTCTAAAAGAGCAGGTGGAAAGTACCCCGATATCCTACTACTTCTGAAGAGATTTTTAAGAGTGCAACTGTGCATCTAGTACACTTCAATATTCCATTAGGCAGAAGGAGAATACTTGTAAACAGCAGTTAAGCAATGCAACTGATGCGATAAATCACAAGACGGTGACACTGTGATGGATGTATTGTAGTGCATCTAGATTTTTTTCATGCTATAGAATGTTCATATTATATGGAAAATACATTTTTTAACAGGCTCAAATTTTGTTTTAAATTAAAATTAGTGTCTGTTGTGCAAATTCGGATCCATCTACAAGTAAAAGTGCTAAATTGGTAATAATAATAATAATAATAATAATAATAATAATAATAATAATAATTTTTAGTTATTATTATTATTATTATTATTATTATTATTATTATTATTATTATTTGAAATTGCATGGATAATAAAACTATTTTGTTGAATGTTTTTTGTGCTGGTACCTTGGCTGGATTAGACTTGTCATGAATAAGATAATATGACACTAAAACTGCCAGTATGAGGCAGCAACTCATTGTCCTAAAAAGTGATTTACTGAATTGATTCAATTTCTCCGCTCAAATGGTTGATTCATTTTGAAATTAAGAAATGTAATTTTTTTTTTTTCTGAACAGATCAATAAACTATGATGAAAACACTTTTACCAAACAAATTCCAGGATGCGCATTTAATAAAGGTCATGTTATTTTGTTATAAGAGATCATGTGATGATAAAAATGTGTGTAAATGGACAAACCAGCAGGCTGAGCACATTGTAAAACATCTGAAATGTTGTTTTGGCCATTCTAAAAGGCCTTAACCATTTCAGTGTTACTGTTATTAAATTATTAGTTAACTAATAACCACGTGAGCCACCACGTGTTCACTGAGAGTCTGCATCGTCTTCTAAGATGTCATTTAAGTAAAGGAAAGATTCACACAGCTTTGTCTACCACAGCAAATACCATTTTTACTGTGGATAGTTGGTGCCAGTTAATCAGGAAGTGACGATTTTGGTATCTTTCTTTATTGGATGGAAATGCAGCTTTATTCACACATCTTTTATGCAATATTCCAGTTTCGCTCAGAAATTTTATTTGCATTTTCAGACTTGATTTATTTATGCAGATAATATTTGCGTCTTGCTTGTGTGATATTACTTTAAATCAAAAAAATAAATGAAATGAAATAAAATATAGAAAAAAATCCATACATGAATATTTATTGCTTTTATTACTTGAACGATAGCATACTTTTAAATAGCTTCTAATATGTTTTATACTGCAGTAAATGTCTTTGGGCTTTAATAAAAAAAAATTATAATTGGCAAAGTAAAGTTAGTGAACAATCTCAATAATTTCAGCTTGCACTAGGGCTGTACAATATATTGTTTCAGCATCAATTTCGCAATGTGATCATCCGCAATAGTCACAATGCAGGCATATGCAATGTTGAGTCTGGATTATAGTTTATCATTTCACAAATGTTAAGTCTGGATTATAATTTATCATTTCACATATGTTAAGTCTGGATTATAATTGAAAATTTAGAAAGAGTGTCACTGTACACCAGAACACAGTTTTCCTCATTGGTAAACAATCAAACGCTGTTTGTTTAATTAGTATCTTTTTCTTTATTGAATCGTGTCACTTGTATATTGTTTCTTATATTTTATGGATATGCACTCCCCTACAGAATATTCCCAATCAATCTAAAATGACCAGTTCTTTCCAAATAGTTCTTGAACTAATCTAGTGAAATTGTATTCATATCGCATTATATATTGCAGAATAAAAAAATATTGCAATGTTAGATTTTTTCAATTTTGTGCAGCCTTAGCTTGCACATCGTTAAAACATGCAAGTATAAGCTCTGTTGGTCTCAATCTAGTGTTCTATTGTAGATTTTTGGTAAACTATCCCTTGAAAAGTCCCAGAAGTGCTTTGTTTTTTTTAATTTGATGTTTGACAAACTCAATTGAAAACTTAAGAGAGGGTGGAACTCAGATAAGCTCCTCCCCTTTTAAAAATACTGCCAATAGTTTTGTTTTAAATCGCAGCTCTGCCGGTGAGAGCAGTTGAGCTCATGCGCATCAAATGAAAAGCAAATGAAAAGCATCTTGAAGGGGCTGGGCATGTCAGATACTAGAGAGCAAGTGATTGGTCAAGATTTGATGAGAAACTAAAAAAAGACCTTAAAAAAAAAAAAAACTTGATTCATTTAGACGGAAGTGACAAACTACAAGCTTTGGATGTTTAGTTCAGTTTTATATTTTCTGAATGCAAATTTCTGTCATTGTTTTAGAGCACACTAGCTAATAAAGAACTAATAGAAAACTAACAGACTGAGACTAACGTCTAGAAAACTTTATTTTAATTTCACAGGACCATTAAGATCATGTGCCATTTTCCTATGTGTTGTCGATTTTAACAGCCACATATCTGAATGATATACGGATACCTCAATCTGTTCATCAGTCTTCCTGTCATTCACTTGTTATTAAACACAGTGTCTGCTCACAACTCCATTTCTTGCACTTCATTACCTACTGTGCCGTCCACAACACTATGCAACTGCTAATGAAAATACCTTCTTTTTTTTTTTTTCTTTCTTTATTGCAAAGTCTTGAATATTCCTCCTGTGCAATCCGTTGGTTCCCCCACAGCCGTTTGATTGGCTAATAGTGGGCGTTTGCGGCGGTGCAGATTTAAGCTATTTGTCATGGCTGTGCTCCCCCAGACATGATTGATGCCCAGGCCGCTGGTGATGAGCTGCGGCTCCAATGATTCTTTATTAAAACGCTATCCAAGCTGACATTTACATATTAAAATTGTTACTTAGAGCAAATCCTCAGTGTGGAAACAACGGACTAACTGGTGGCGAACCGTATTGATCATTCTGACACTGCGCTTATGAATTTATGAGGGAGGTGAGGACAGTGGGACGAGGCGTCGGACTGAAATTGGAGTAGATGGTGTTATTGCGTGAAGCCTCGGCCGTATGGTGGATGAAAGCTGCTATCGGTGCATGAAAGGAGGAAGAGAGGCTGGAAGAAAGAGAGAAAGCAAAGAGCAGCCTATTCTTTTTCGTTTTGCTTTAGCAGAGGCTTAGTTTAAGTGCTGTTGGTAATAGCATGGGTCAATACTGTTAGATCTGCCAGCCTCGGTAAGAGAAGTAATCAAGGCAATTGAGCTCACCTCCAATTGTTTGGCTCGTGATCTCTTAAGTCGAGGAGCTTCTGACAACGCCATTACTTTATGCACAAGTCTTGGGTGGTTCAGAGGGTAGATTAAACTCTCCAATCCTTTGGCCGTTGCTAGACTGAAATCTCTGTTGATTTCTCTGTAGAGTTCCTTTCTGCTTTAGTGCAGTGACTTTTATATCTACAGTTTTTTTTCACCGTCCAGTCCAAGAGGTAAGCAAACTAAAAGATGCTTTAAGTTATTGTGTATACCTCTGAAACTATTGCAGCTTCATTTCAAAAGTCGAAACAAAACTGTCTAAAGTCAAAAGTTCATGCTTGGGTTGAAATATGTTTTAAATCTGGCATATCTGGCAGACATTTCGAAATATCACTGCAAATAAATGAATAAATATACCACTACTACTACTACTACTACTACTACTACTAATAATAATAATAATAATAATAATAATAATAATAATAAATATACATATTGACAACATTTTTAATGTTACTTTAGGTTTAATATGTTAACCAGCTAGTCAGATTAACAAAAAAAAAAAA
>CAIGQQ010038995.1:2625551-2659116 GCA_903798035.1 Danio albolineatus
CTCACTGGTGTAACGATATAACTTGTCAACAAAGAGTCAAATTTGCTTATTGAGTGCAGTCACTTTTATTAAAACCAACAAATAAGAAGTACATTTAAAGGAATACTACACCCAAAAATAAGTCACCACATAATTTATTCACCGAAAGTAGGAGTAGTTTTAAATTTTATTCTGACTTTTCCATGTTATATAGTGGCCTTTATTTTAAAGCAAAAGTGCTGAAGTCTATCATAAAACTAGCCCACATAATTTTAGTCTTCTCAATACAGTAAATGAGTGTTTTTGAATGAATCAGTTGAGAGACCAATTCAATGACTCACTTGTTTCTTTAATTAATGAAGATTCAAGGACCCACTTACTGGTGTAATGATATAACTTGTCAACAAAGAGTCAAATTTGCTTATTGAGTGCAGTTACTTTTATTTAAAACCTACAAATAAGAAGTACATTTAAAGGAACTCTTCACCAAAAAATAAGTCACCACATAATTTATTCACCGTAAGTGGGAGTAGTTTAAAATTTTATCCTGGGTCTTCTATGTTATATAGTGGCTTTTATTTTGAAGCAAAAGTGCTGAAGTCTATCATAAAACTAGCCCACATAATTTTAGTTTTTCAATACAGTAAATGAGAGTTTTTGAATGAATCAGTTGAGAGACCATTTCAATGACTCAATTTTTTTTATTTTTAGTTTTTTAATTAATAAAGACTCATGAACTCAAGTTACTGGTGTAAGGATATAACTTGTCAACAAAGAGTCAAATTTGCCTAATGAGTGCAGTCACTTTTATTTAAAACCTACAAACAAGTACATTTAAAGGAATACTACACCCAAAAATAAGTCACCACATAATTTATTCACAATTTATTTAATCCTGGCGCTTCCATGTTATATAGTGGCTTTAACTTTCAAGCTTCCAAAAGTGCTTGAGTCTATCATAAACTAACCCATATATGCCGCCAGTGGGTTAAAGCATGTCTTATGAAACGAATCAACATGTTTTTGTAACAGAAATATTTCTGAAATTATTATTATTATTTTTTTTAAATAATGAACTCCAATCACTGATTTTCTGTGATTATCAGTAATAACTAATGTATGAAAACACATTGCTTTAAGAGTAATATATGGTGTAGTTATACAATAATTCATTAATTTCCTTCGGCTTAGTCCTTTATTTATCGGGGGACGCCACAGTGGAATAAACCGCCGATTTATCCAGCATATGTTTTACACAGCAGATACCCTTCCATCCGCAACCCAGTACTGGGAAACACCCATACATGCTAACATTCACACTCATACACTGGCCAATTTAGTTCATCCAATTCACCTATACTGCATGTCTTTGGACTGTGGGGGAAACTGGAATACGCAGAGTAAACCCACGTGAACAGGGAGAGAACATGCAAACTCCACACAGAAATGATCCGACCAGCGAACTTCTAGCTGTGAGGCCACTGCTAAACACTCAGCCACCATGCTGCCCAGTCATACGGTAATGCCAAGCTAATTAGTTTTCTTGTTTGTCACATTCTTCTGTAGTAAATAAACTGCGCTGTAAGTGGTTCCCACAAAACACATCTTACATTGCATACAATGTACATGCAGCCATTACTACATTTGGAGATTATAATTTAAAAATATGAAATATTTTTGTAACAAAAACACATCGATACACTTCATAAGTCTTTTAAAAAAATCTAAATAAAAGCCACTGTTCAACACCATTATCCAGCAATGAAAACCCCGGATTAAATTTAGAACTAATCCAACTGTGTTTGACAGAAAAAAAGTCATATTCTCTGAGGACGGCTTGAGGGTGGGTAAATTAAGGGAGTAGCTATTGCCTTAACACTAAAAAATTTTTTATGGTTACTAATTTGGTTTTACCAGTATGTCTTATTCATTCATTTATTTTCCTTTAGCTTAGTCCCTTATTTATCAGGGGTTGCCACAGCAGAATGAACCGCCAACTGTTCCAGCATATGTTTTATGTAGCGGATGCTCTTCCAGCCGCAACCCAGCACTGGGAAACACCCATACACACCCTCATACACTATGGGCAATTAAGTTCATCCAATTCACCTATATCGCATATCTTTGGACTGTGGGGGAAACTGGAACACCAGAAACCCATGCGAACATGGAGAGAACATGCAAACTCCACACAGAAATGCCAACTGGCCAAGCTGGGACTCGAACCAGCAACCTTCTTGCTGACAAAAGACAGTGCTAACCAGTGAGCCACCGTGCATGCCCAATTTGTCTTATTTTGATTTATTATTTGACTCTCAAAATGCCAGTAGCTAGCATTCAATCTTTAATGTGATACTAAAGGAAAATAGAAAAACAGCCACCTGCATCTTCAGTCAGCAAATTAACAGCAAAATTTCATTGTGGGAAACATCCCTTGAACTGAAGATGGAGGCATGCCAAAGACACCACAGGAGTGAGGTAAGCATGCGTTTGCTAAGTGTTTAAAAGTTTTTTTTATTATCTTTTTTTGATGTCTTCCCTGAATTCGTGAAGAACTCCGAGTTCTCTGCACTGTCAGTGTTCGGTGTGAACGATGACTCATTTGTGCAGACGGTCACTTCTCATGTAGGCAGCAATCACTGCCTGATGACCGCAGAATTATGAAACACTGCGAAAGCACTGAAACCAACTTCAAATACAGACATCGACATCCATCTGTGAGGGTTTTAAAAACACACGCTGATGTACGGTACCAACACACTCCGCTTTGATCTCCAGACAACAACTTGTAGAAAATGGTTTTTGTTTGTTTATTATAATACGCTTGTGTGTGGGACAAAAAGTATGAATGCATGCCAGAACAAAAGGCAAACCTGAATTATGACTGTTAGAGTTTCCATAGTGGCTAAACGTGGACCTCCTGAGGCAATTGCGAATAATAAGTAGCAGTGACATTGATGGATGACCACTCCACGAGGATAGACACACCAATTGTTCTTGTGATAATGGTTTCTCCTGAAGTGGATTAATCAGACCATCAGACTCTTTTTATGTGAGTGCATACATGTCTCCGTAAAAGATGTGGAATGAATATTAGACTCCAATCTAACACTCAAGACTTGGCAGTTTCTTAATAGAAAGAGTAGTTAAAGAGGTGTTACAAATGTTGTTGCCACTAAAACAATCACACAAATGTTTCTAAATATGCTTGAGCCGGGCCTCCCGAATAGAACAGCAGGGTCCCTTCATTTATACCATAAAATAAAGCCACTCTTTTATGTTAGGCTAATGGAAATTTAATTATGGATTCAGGGCGACCCTTTTCAGAAAGCCTTTCAATAGTTCAGTTAATCAGGGCCTCTTTAACAGTTTAAATTAACTTTGAGTTCAGGATGACCAGCTTTGACAATAGCCAGCTCACTATAGATTATGATGTCTGTCAGGTTGCATTTGTGCAGTTTTTAGTGTCTTGATTTTAGCCTCAGGACATGTTATGATCATTCACGGATGTTTCCCTTTTTATTTAGTATTCCTTTATTTATTTTAAGGGGCAAAAATAAGATGATTAACTTTAATCCTTGATTTCTCCCTCATTCAAAAGAGACATTTAAACTGCTTACTTTTGTTATGCTGAATAAATTGATGTTGGTGCATAAAAATTTACTGACTAGTTTTTGGCCAAACAGACCTCAATCTAGGTCTGAATCTGAGTCTTGAAGTATGTAGTTTAGCTGAAGTGTAGACTAGGTCAGGATCTTAATGGATGTATTCCTGGTCTTGGATTTTTCTCGATGCAAGTCTGGATCTTGAAGTGTGTTGTTTGATCTGGGTTTTAGGGGGCCTTGTCTTGGTCTGAGGAGCAGCGGCTCTCATCGAGAGAAATCAGCTGAGGTGGCTCGGGCATCTGTTTCGGATGCCTCCTGGACGCCTACCTAGGGAGGTGTTCCAGGCATGTCCCACCGGGAGGAGGCCTCAGGGAAGACCCAGGACACGCTAGAGGGACTATGTCTCTCGGCTGGCCTGGGAACGCCTCAGGATCCCCCCAGAGGAGCTGGAGGAAGTGTCTGGGGAGAGGGAAGTCTGGGGTTCTCTCCTAAGACTGCTGCCCTCACGACCCGGCCCCGGAAAAGTGGAAGAAAATGAATGAATGAATGAATGAATGTCTTGGTCTGAGTTTTGAGGGGTGTAGTCATGGTTTGGATCTAGATCTTTAAGCTTGTCACCTTGGTGTGGATTTAAGTGGTGTTTTCTTGGTGGGCTGCTGTCTTTATTTTGGGTTTTGAGGGGTGTAATCTTAGAGGTCATTCTCACAGAATGTGACTTTGCATCTAAAATCACAAGACACTCTGTTTTTGGAATGTTTTATTAAAAAGTGTTGTCTACATGTTAACATCAAATAAAATAGTTGTCGCGCCAGTCTGTAACTGTAAACAGAAATTGACATTGCTTGCCCTGCCTCAGAGTTCTTCTGATTGGTCCACTGCTTTGGAACTGACACGGATGAGAAGCAGTGTGTCAAATTTGACATCTTGAAAACACCACACACATGTGGTACATGCATATGTGGGACATGCACATCCATAAAACATGTGCTTAGAAAAAAAAAAAGTAGTTCATTGTAAGAGAAAAATGTGTTCAGTGTGAATGGCGCCTTAGTCTGGGTCTTAAAAAGTTTAGTATTGATTGGCGTCTCAAAGGATATAGTCTTGGTCTGGGACTTAGGGGGTTGAATCTTGGTTTAACTGGTTCTGAGTGATGCAGTCTTGGACAGAATTGAAGTCTTGACGTGGCTTGTTTTGTTCTGAGTTTTCAGGTTTCAGGGGCATTGTCTTGGTTCTGGTCTGCATCTAGGTCTTAAATTGGGTTATCTTGGATCTAAGACTTGAGCACTGTTGTTTTGGCTTAGGTCTTGAGGGGTGTTTTCTTAGTTTAAGTATTAGAGAGGTCTTGTCTTAGTCTAGTCTTGAAGGTTACGGTCATGGTCTGGGCTTTGACGCATGTTGTCTTGTTCTGGGTCTTGAAGGGTGTAGTTTTGATCTGTGTCTTATGGGACATAGTCTTGTTTGAGTGTGGGTCTTGACTACAACTTTGGTTTGTGATGTGTCAGACTGCAACAAGCGCTCAAGGCCAAAAAACAGCATCCAGAAACAGCACTATCAATCTGACCGACCGAAACGCAAATACCAAACTGTCCTAATTTCCCTTGTGGCGGATCGTCTGAGTTTTTGATAGAGATATCAAACAAGATTACTGGATCAGTTCTTGCTCCTTGGTGTGTGATCACAAAATATGAGAGCTTTAGTGGGAGCATCAACCAGATTAACTGCAAAAGCTGTGGGAGTGATGTCCAATGGGGCTTTGGGCCCCAAACCAGAATCTGTTTCATCTGACTTCAGAGCAGAAGTATTACCTCTGTGTCTCGGAGACATGCTTTCAGGCACAACAGACTGAGTTCTTCATCTGTTCTCCCTGATATGTGGATTGATGTCCCTCGAGCGACATAAAAAAGCACACACGCAAATCTCCTACTCAAGATTCCACATTGATACCTCATAAAAAATTAAGGGCCCCAAAATTAAACCCCGCACCACACCACGGAGAATCTTCACGTAGTGAGAGTGGAGGCGTTGCTCTAATTGTTCAAACTGATATCTATCTGATGGGTGGTCGCTACCGCGGGCAGGCGTGGGGGCTTACACACACAGCTCGTGCGCAAACACAAACACACGCAGGGACTCCAGAGTGTGCCAGTGTGATTCCAATCTCCCTCTTATCTCTGTTTGTTTTCATTTAGATCAGTATCTCAGCCACTGTGGCAGCCACTGTTATCTCCCGGGGGCTACACTGTTCTCTCCTCCTGTTCCACCATTTGGTTCTGTTCAGCTCCATCATATCCGGCTCCACAAAAGAGTCAGTTCATGTATTCGTCATGATAGGGATGTGCCTTCTGTCAGCTTGATAAGTGGAATGGTGGTCTGTTCAAATCTGATGCCAGAGTTAGACTTTGAAGAGTCAATACAAAACGTGGCGGATGAAGAAGTCAATGCTAAAACTAGAGACTCAAAGCAACCGGAGTGTTTACACTCAAATGTGTCGGGTTTCCTTCCAGTAGCTTTACTGAATAGTCTCTCTTTTGCTGTATTAAAGCGTTGGCTTGCTTTTATTCTTATGCTGCATTGATATGTAGGCTGCAATTAATAATTTCTCAAGAAGCACAACTTTCAAAGGAGACATACAGTAGAATGATCCTTTTATACCACAAGGATAGAAACATACATTGGCATGCTCGTTATTTATCGCAAGCAAAAGTCAGAAAAAAAGAGGATTTGTTGTGTTTGCTGTGATGTCTATCTGAATGACTGGAGGGTCTTGAGTATAACTAAAATATATATAAATATACACTTTTTCTCTGAGTGCTTTTGAATGTTGGTTTAAAATCCCTACTATAGTTTGAAGTAATTTGAAATTGTAAATGTGTATTTTATTCAGGTTATTTGTACTGTACTTACATTTAGAAAAGAGTAAGGGTAACCTTTTATATGGAATTTTTTAGCTGATGAAATGTGATCAGTTTGTTTTCATACATTAGTTTATGTTTTATATACACAACTGTCAATTCTAAATCGATGACACAAGCTAAGTCAAAGTCCCTTTAAGGCAAGACATTTCACTTGGTGGCCATCTTTGAAATGCCTCTCGGGCATTCTGTCTGAATGGGGAAACATCAAATTCTCCAAATCTGTTTGACAAGCTTATGATTACATTACATATTTGGAATCAACAGTAAAATTAAACAACATCATAACATCTCATGAGTAGGCCCACACGGAATCTGCGCGTGCAGAATTCCGCAGATTTCTACAGATTTTTAGCCCATCATTGATTCTGTTTATTTACTGCTGTAAATGTGTGGAAATTTATATTTATTAAGTTTTTAAATAATTTTCAGTAACAATATTGACTAATATGAAAATATTCATATGATTTATTTACAACACAGTTTGTACATTACTTTTTTCTGTCTTTTAGAAGAGATTTTATATGAGAGGCTTGCTTTGTTTACCAAATAAAGTGGATCTAATTGGATTTGCATTGTAAACATTAAATAAAAGTTAAAAGGTGTTACATTTTATTTCATATATTATTTTTTTTGTTATGATACTCCTAAAATCATTCCGCATAAATCCGCAGATTTTTAACAAAATACTCCGCAGAAATAGCAAAAAATGCCCACAGATTCCGTCTGGCCCTACTCATGAGTTTAGTTTCTAAACATATAAATCAAACAAAATCTGCATATTTTCAGGTTGCCCAAGCTATTGCACATGCACACTCGAAAAGAGAGATTACAACACCAACCTCATTTATGGCCATGTTACACATAATCATCCTCTGATGATTGTCTGACCGTGCTGGTCTTCTGAAGTAATTAACAACTTGGTCTTGATGGGGAATCACCTTCAGAAATGACAGCGACTCTTTGTTTACAAGTTTGTGGGTATTTGAGTAGTTGCTGCTGTCATGTGATGTGCGTTTGACAGGATGGACTGTACAAGACAAAAAAAAAACTTTGTTTTCAAGTACACTTGGTAAAAGCACATATTTCAAGCTTTATATTGATATATTTCTTACGTCTGTGAAGCAAATAATCAATGAGATTCCAGTGTGTTTGTTGACCACCAAACTGTTGTAAAAGTTCCCCGGAGAAACGTCAGTCTATAACAATTGATGATTGTCTTCTGTGCTAGTAGGCAGGGCTTCATTCGCCATATTGATTGCTACACTTTTCCCCATACAAAACTATACGAGTGACATGCCTTGTGTATAGTCTTTGGCTAAGTCTAGTATGGTGTAATGTAAGATTCTTCAAATAGCCCGTTTGTTTAATTTCAATCTTTGCTTTATCTCTACCTCTGTAATCGAGAAAGTTCTTAGAACATTTTAGCTGGTGTGTTATTAAATTACAAATCACTAACTCACAGGTCATAGATCATTATAAAATATAAATAAAAGAGAACACATGACTCTGTCATTTTGAATGACATCGAAACGTTGTCTTAAGTTAGTGAATTCTACAGCCCTACACTTGGACTCACCTTATCAGACAGAGTCAAATGAAAGCAAGACACCATTTCACCCTGCTGGACGCTGGCAGAAATATCGCTGCCCCTTTTAGCCAGAGGACAGGAACCAGGCTGAAGATGAATGGATGCTTCCTTTGAGATTATGCTGTGAAAGGGATGTGTAGAGATGTCAATAAAGACTATCTTTAACAACTTTTAACGTGTTACACAAATCAGTATAGCTAATGACCGGGACACAGACGCCAGAGCTTGGGACCTGCCGTGGCCGATAAAATTGATTTACCTGCTAACTCAGAGATCAGTGCTGCCCGAGAAAAAAAATTGCCCAGGAGCCTTGAACAAATAATAGCACTTTCATCTGAGAAGGGAAGCTGTGCCTATAAGTATAATAAGAATAATGGCCTCAAATCAGTATGTCAATACTGCCTGAGCCAGGAGCTTGTGGTCCTCAGGGTTCACATGTTTGCAGCTGTTTGCTCCATTTGTGTCGTATGTTTGCTCTGAAGCACTAGCAGAAGTAAATGTTTTCACTTCACTGTACCTTAGTAGCCATTTCATTGTGCAACACATTTACTGTTACCTTAAAAACACGGCCTTTTTTCAAAACAAAGAGACTAATTTAAATGGTTCTTACATTGTATTGATCTGTTTGAACAGTGAAATTTATTTTGTGACTGAAAATCATGCATATTTTTCAATAAATTATTCATAGTAGCCCATCAGCCTGAGGTGAAACCTATTTTAGTTTAACGCCAAAAATTACTATTATTATTTTAAGTAATATGTATTGTGTTGTTTGTTTCACGATGTATTGCCCCTTACCTTTATAATACGCTTATTTTCAAATAAATGTATTTAAAATAATTCCGCTTTAAGATCCATTTTGGAAAAGATTCATTCAAATGAACTGAACTGATTCATTTCGACGAATCAACTGACTCACAAGCAGCGCTGCACGTTTATTTATTATCTCAAAGCTCGTTGTGCTGGTGATTTGTCTGATTTTGTATAAAAGGTACTATGCCTAATACTATTATTTTATAATTTTTTTCTAGGTTTCTAGTCATTTTTCTAATAATTTGTTCTTATGAGCGGCGAATTCACGTTGAATCGACTCTCTCTGAACTGGAAGAACCAGGAAGTGATCCGATCGAGTCACTGTTGTTGGAAATTCAAAAATTGTGCACGCTAATAAGATTTTCAAGGTAAGTGTGTGAAAGGTCGTCCAAAAGCAAGTTTTTACCTCTCTAAACATAAGTTTGTATAAACATAAGCTGAAATATATGCTGAAGTTGGTGCCTGAATTCTACAGTAAATATAGCTAACAGTTTTAGCTCAATAGCCAATATTAAATACTTGAACAACAATTAATAATTCATCTGATTTATAATTCGCAATTTTCAATCAGACTTAGCACAAACCTATTTTAGCTACATCCTGAATACCCCATAAAATATCCCCTGCTGTTGGGGCCAGGGGTGATGAGGGCGGGAGGCGGGAAACAAAAACAAATCACATAAGTTCTAATGGTTTTGTAATGGTTTTATGGTTACAATGGAAATTATATTGGTTTTAAATGGAAACTGCATTGGTCTTGTGGGTCTCAACTGGTAATTCCTTGCCTTCTATTGTTGGTATTTTAAAAACACAATCATAATGGAATAGGTCCCGAAACACACTAGAAACCATTAAAGTGTACTGGGTTTAATGCCATTAGTGGAAACTACTAGAATCTTCTTTTTTTCCAGCAAGGCATAGATTCAAATCAAATAGCAAGCCACAAATTAATAATAAAAACATATTAAATGTACCATTGATGCGTTTTACTTATTTTAAAAATAATCACTCTTGTGCTTTTACTCAGGAAAAATATTTTAAATCACAGTATTTGTACATAAACTAAAGTATTAACATTTCTCTGCAGATTACTCTGTTGCTGTCCTTCCTGGAGAGTCAGCTTGAGGTAAAGTTACACCACAACAGACACCATGAGCAGATGGTTAAGCATATCTTTTTTGTATGTGTGTGTTCTTTCTGTCCCACAAACGGTCCAAATGTGACCCAGAAATGACTTGCGCTTGTCAAGAGCAGAGGGTATCTGAATGGTACCTCCTCTATGGGACTTTGTTCGCAAATTTCACAGTGGGGAGGGACAACATTTCAGAAGCTGACAAACAAATAGAGCCGCCAACATTTGGCTAGCATCTGTTGATTTGACACGGTCCTGAAAGCAGTTAAAAGCACATTTTCTCTACAGCTCAAGTATTTCCGCCACATTTGTGCTTTTCTCCAGTCATTCAGGGTCAGTTTTCTCCACCCATAAAAAAGAAATCAAACCACTTTAATCCTCAACTACAGACCCCAGCACAGCTTTCCCTTTTTTTAGCGACACACCTCTTCTTTTGTTAGCATTCTGAATGCGTTTGGGCTCAAGCTACACTGGCATGAATAGAGCTGGCACTTAGAAAATTACCCACATTACTTTCATCATTCTATATGAGATTAACTCCGTTTACCTGTGATTTTTAAATGCATCTAGCTGACCAAGTCATGCAATTTTATGTCACACTGGCCAGAATGTTCAGAGAGAGAGAAAATGTGCAGCTGTGAAGAAGGAAGGAGCTGAGGTTTTATTTTCACTTACTTTTCTCTTTCTTCTGGAGTTCTTGGCAAGTTGAGCTCCCAACTGGTGCAGCATATGGTGGCTGGGGTCCTAAGGAGCGAGGTGTGGCTGTCTGTGCATGTGCCAGAGCCTAATTACTCACTCATTAGTACCCAGGTGGCACCTACAGTCCATTCACAGACACATACACACACACACACACAAGCACAAACATGTTATCGCCACCACTCCCTCATTTCAGCAGTTACCTCCTTGGGACAAAAAAGTAATTCACAGAAGTTTAATTACAGTTAGTGCATACCAATTTTACTGATACTAATAATACTACACTAAAAAAAGCAAGTTTTTGCAGTCAGGTTTTTAAAGTTGGTTTAATGTAAGGAATTATATATCAGCAAGTCCATGCTAATGTCAACCTTGCCATGAATAAAATTAAGTTTTCGCCAAAATAGCGAAACAGCTTCTACATATTTTTGTGTGTGTAGACTTGTATTTTACGGTGCCTTAAAATACTTAAAAATTGATGATTCTGTTGATGAAATTCTGTTGATGATTTCATACAATTATATTTCTTTTACAAAAGTCACATCCGTCACATCCATAATGGAGAGATGTCATGTCCATAAGTAAGCTTTTCCCTCATAAATGCAAAAATGTCAAATAATGCTTGAGTAATGTACATTCATGTTCTTTGAATGCAAGACATCATTTGATCCAATATAAGGTCATTCATAGGCTCCATTATTCTAAATCAAAACTTCATAAAATATTCCCAACAATCTCTTCAAGTTGTAACTTTGTTTCATTCTTTGTAGTCATGCAGTAAACTACAACTATTCTGGAAAAATATATGTAAATTTCTCTCTGAAGGGTATTCAACGAATCTGGAACCTGACCCTAGTATTGGCCTTTTAGGAGCAGAGGACAGTTCTTGCAGTAGAAACCAAACACAAGCAATTCTATTTTGTATGTGCATGGCAAAAAAAACTAATTTTACAAATGTGGAAATCTGATGCTGTCCCCACCTTTAAAATGTGGGCTACAGAACTTGGATTTATGTTGCACTTAGAAGAACCGTCTTTTGTCCAAATAGACAAATCTCACATAGATTCACTCTAAATGACACATTGTCCATTTTTAAGATTTGAGAACCATTCATGTTATTTTTGCAGATGGATTGATAGATTTTTATAGGATAATATTGTATGTTAATTCATTAATTAATTTTATTTCATTGTTTATTTTTATTTTTTATTTTAACTAAATTAGTTAGGTTATAGGCAGGATAGGGGAATTAGGCAAGTTATTGTATATAACGGTGGTTTTTCTGTAGACTATTGAAAAAATAGCTTAAAGGGGCTAATAATTTTGACCTTAAAATGTTTTTTTTTAAATTAAAAACTGCTTTTATAGCCAAAATTAAACAAATAAGACTTTCTCCAGAAGAAAAAAAAATATCAGACATACTGTGAAAATTTTATTGCTCTATTATACATAATTTGGGAAATGTTTAAAAAAGAAAAAAAAAATAATTCAAAGGGGGGCTAATAATTCTTCTATTTATTTATTAACTGAATGCATTTTTTTAATTGAAACTTCCATAAATGTTTAGATCAATGTTAGATGGGTGGGATGAGAGGTCAGGTTTTTAGTTCATTTTAGTAGTAAGCTAAATTCACTGTGAGTACTTCCAAGAGAACTTTGATGTATGGTCTTCTACTCAGTAGTAAAGATAAGTAGGTTTTACTTAATTTTATTACTATTTCTTTTTTATTAATGCATTATATTTTCTCAAAAAATCCATATAATTCCAATTAAAGTACTTACAAGTATACTTTTCTACATGCTTGAATTAAGTATTTGGTTTTATATAATTTTATATAGGTGGCACCGTGGGTAGCACTGTCACCTCACAGCAAGAAGGTTGCTGGTTCGAGCCTCGGCATGGTCAGTTGGCATTTCTGTGTGGAGTCTGCATGTTCTCCTCGTGCTAGCGTGGGTTTTCTCCAGGTGCTCGGGTTTCCCCCACAAGTCCAAAGACATGCGCTATAGTTGAATTGGGTAAGCTGAATTTTCTGAGTGTGTATTCCCAGTATAGAGTTGCAACTGGAAGGGCATCCGCTGCTTAAAACATATGCTGGATAAGTTGGCGAATCATTCCGTTGTGGCGTAATGATTAATAAAAGTACTAAGCTGAAAAAAAAATTAATGAACGAATCAATAATTTTATATAACTAAATTCCCAGTACTGGGTTGCTGCTGGAAGGAACGTCTGCTGCGTAAAACATATGCCGAAATAGTTGGCAGTTCATTCCGCTGTGGTGACCCTTGATAAATAAGGGACTAAGCCGAAGGAAAATCAATGAATATATAACTAAATAATAATTAAAAAAACATTTTTGTAGTATTTACTTTGTCACAGAATCATTTTACAAACGTACAGCTCTTATTTAGGTGTCTTCAGAGGGATATTGCATTCTCGATTAATGTATTTCTGTCACTCGTAAAGATTTAAAGTTCACGTTTGTCACTGTGAGATACAATAGCTGCAATCGGCATTGGTGGAACGTGATTGGTTTCTTCAATCTGCGACCGACGCATTTGCACCATTATAAAGGTTACAAGATGAAAGGCAGCATGGAACGTTAGCGAGAGAGAAGGAAAATGAGGTGTCTGCATCATAAACACTTCTTTCACGAATGCTCTGTTCACTTGTGAAAGGGTGTCATCACCCCGTGTGCAACAAAAAAAAGAAAAATGACACAATCTGAGCTTCAGTGAGGAGAGAAGAGCAAGAGAAAAGAAAAACAGCTGCTTTCTGCCAACTTCAAAAACTATTTTAAGAGGGTCACACTGACCTCTCTGTGTATGAGTGGGAAAAAAAGAACAATGTTTCAAGATGTTTCTGTTTGTATACATATTTTAGACAAACGAACATTCTTGCTTATTTATTTATTTATTTATTTATTTATTATTTTTGTAACAGATTGATATAGTGATGCCAAGTTGCCATGTATAATTATGTTTAATTAATTATTAATTTATTATTTTTTACAATTATTATTCATTTAAAATCATTAATAATAATAGTAATAATAATGGTGGCATGGTGACTTAGTGGTTGGCACAGTCGCCTCATAGCAAGAAGGTTGGTGGTTCGAGCCCTGGCTGGGCCAGTTGGCGTTTCTATGCTGAGTTTGCATGTTCTCCCTGTGCTCCCATGGGTTTCCTCCAGTCTTCCCCACAGTCCAAAGTCATGGGCTATAAGTGAACTGAATAAGCTAAACTGTAGTGTATTCATGTGTGTGTGAATGAGTGTGTATGGGTGTTTCCCAGTTCTAGGTGGCGGCTGGAAGGACAGCCACTGTGTAAAACATGGATATGCTGAATAAGTTGGCAATTCATTCTGTTGTGGCGAGCCCTGATAAAAGTAATGGGACTAAGCCGAAGGAAAATGAATGATTAATAATAATAATAATAATAATAATAATAATAATAATAATAATAATAATTATTATTATTATTATTATTATTATTATTATTATTATTATTATTAAAAAGGTTTAACGTATTTATTATAAAACTATTGCTTAATTTTTATCAGCAAACAGAAACATTATGACTTTTTCAACTGGCAACATCATACATGCAAACCAAACACACACGTGGATTTGTGTGTAAAGTGTGGACAGTACAGTACAGTAAGGAAATAGGCCAAAGGCACTAAAAACAGATTAACGTTCATTCAGTAAACTAAATAGGCTTACTGTCAAGTGGACTGACAGAGCTTCACTCAGACGCTCAGTGAGAGTAAAACACATTCACTCAGGTTCATTCAAAGGTTACAAACGGAGTCTGTTCCACCGATATCTCAAACTAGGAGCCATTATTACACAAATCTGCAGTTAGAGAAAAGCTGTTCAAATTCACAGCCTACGTTGGAAGCGTTTGTCATTTCAAAGGCTTTTTTTTGTCATGAAGTCTCAGTGGGGCCATGTCACTAACAGGTCTGATAGCGAGACTACAGCGGCTGAGAGGTCTAAATGTCAGAAAAACTGTGTACACAGAGTCTCCGGAAGAGCTGAACTCACGGGGGCCCCTCTTTTCCTACCCCCGTCCCCCCTTCTGGCTCCGCAGTTCTTTTGTCATCTTATCTGCTGTCCGACTCTCTGCGTAACAGACAGCACACCTGGGATTTGCGGCCTCCTTGCTCTCACATTCCTGTCCTGCTCCGCTTATCGCTTTTTCGGCGCCTTGTCGCTTCAGACGCTTAGGCAGGGGCCCCCGGGGCCCCTCAGAGAGCTGCCAGGGGTCCGATGAGCCTCCGCCACGTCTCACTGTCACCTCAGACATCAGACATCTGGCACACACACGCAGCCTGAGATCTTCAAAACATTCCCTACAGAGAAGCATTTTGAAGCGAGAACAGACACAGAACACCTTGACAAACCAGCAGCGAAGACGCTCCTATTTTTCCTTTGGAGAAGAACAAAAGTTGCCCTCATTGATGTCATCAGTCAGAAAGAACAAATGGAGCACTGACCTGTCAGAGGAGATGAGGTGTGTGTGCGGGAGGAAGGAAAAGAGGGGTGAGATGAAGGCGTGAGGGAGGTGAGAGAAACGAGTCTGACAGGGACTGCATGGGGCTGTTAGCATATTTATGAGGACAGATTTTCTGTTCGACTTCAATCTATCTGTCAGTGGTGGCCTCGGCTTGAAGCCTCACCCAAAACCCACCTACACATCATCATCATCATCCTCATTTGAGGCCCACCTTCTAAACAAATAAGATCCTGTTTGCATTTGGCCAAGCTTAAAGGATAGTTCAATCAAAGAATGCAAATCCTCAAGTGCTTGCAAACCTCTATAAGCTCCTTTATTGTGTTAAACACTAAAGATAGTTTGATGGAAATTGAAAACCTATAACCATTAGCAGGAAAAACAAATACTAACACTGTAAAAATATCTGTTAATTAACAGGCTCCACTTTTGTGGTTTACATTGTGTTAACATTGTGTTTTCTGTTTATTTATAGCATTATGGGAGTTTTATGTCTGCTCTGTCAACTTTTATGTCCAAAATTCAACACAGCAGATTAAAAAAAGTGACTTATTGAGTGACTACTATTAGTTTGAGTACAGATATGTTATAAGAAATAACATATAGTGAGAATTAAGTATGTAAAAAAACAGAAAAAGTACTGGCAGTTTGTTAGCTAGTTTTTTTTTTTACCATAATTGACAACAACAGCACAGACTACTGTATAGCTGCGTTCGGAATCACATACTATATAGCAGTGTTTCTCAACTGGTGGGTCGCGACCCAAAAGTTGGTCGCGGAATGTGTGTAAAACATTAATTTTTTACTTATTTTGCTTATACCAGACTTTTTTTTTTTGAAATGCGCAATTGTACTTTGTATTATTTGTATAATTTCATACATTTTGTCCAATTAAATCAATAAAAAATTGTTTATTTGTAAGTCTTGATGATTTTCTTATGATTTATCTGTCACTACTTGTGTATGTTAACAAATAAATACAAATTAATTCATTATAATTCCTAAAATTAAAATATAGTTCCTAAAAATTTGGGTCGCGGCTTGATGACCATGTAAAAATGTGGGTCCCATGGCCAAACCAGTTGAGAACCACTGCTATATAGTGTGCTAAAAACAGTATGCGAGCCTAATAGTATGTCCAGATTCATAGACAAGTACCTGGATGACCTACTACTTCCGGCCAGATTCTGAAGTG
The DNA here is from genome assembly GCA_903798035.1 of Danio albolineatus. NCBI lineage: Eukaryota > Metazoa > Chordata > Actinopteri > Cypriniformes > Danionidae > Danio > Danio albolineatus. The sequence continues at coordinate 2,641,993 of CAIGQQ010038995.1, forward strand.
CGCATTGGATGGACGCTATGATATCCTATGATGCACCGTAAGAGAATTCATGAATGGGAGTAAAGCGTCACAATTGACTGGGTTACGTGAGGATGACAAAATGGCAGATGTAGTATGTCCGAGTTCCTTTTATACTATTAAGATACTGTATAGAATGTACTTTTCTTACTGCCAAGTGATACATTTCAATTCAAATGCAGTACCTACTCAGTAAGCCATTTCAGACGCATTCTATATACAGTATTACTTCAAACTAGTAAACGTGTCAACATGAGTCACTTTTCAAACTTTCAAACACTTCAAAACCTTTTGGAAGATCAGGATCACATAATGCAATTCAAAAGCATTAAAAAACTTGAATCCCCAAATACTGAAAACTGTTTTATTTATAAATATTTCTTACAGTGTATGGAAGTGAGCGGTTTTCAACTTTCTTCAAAATATCTTCATTTGCGTTTAACAGAAAAAAGAACCTCATGAAGGCCAGAAAAAAGTAACTCTCTCTATAACCGAACATCTTTGAGCGACTTTAAGAGCTGGAAATGTGTGACTTGTTTGGGGAATTGCAAGTCATTTATTTTATTTCTTTAATTATTCTTATTATAGCCCAGTGATTTCTGTATTTAGGTCTCTCCATCAGCGCTGGCGTTCAGATATTAAAGCCTGCGGTTTGTGAAAGAGATTAATGTGAGTGGAGGTCAAACATAATGGAGTCAATTTTAGGGAAAATGAGATATGATCACATTGCTTTTGTCCTTTGTTTCGTGCTGCATTAAGTTTAGTTCTGTGCGACTGGCTTTAAATTGAACTTTGCTGGGATATATTTATATATATATTACATTTTCCTTTCTTTGCAGATGAGAAGTGAATAAAACGACCACATTTCCTATCGTTTTTCTACAAAACTGTTTTTGAACAGATTTGTCAGTGTTAATAAAACCTAAAGAGCACAAATAAATTGCGCTAAATGCTCCAAAATAGCTACAGAACCAGCTGATGTTATATTGCGTATTATGCTGTGGTCACACTAGAGTTTGAGCATGCAGAATTTTGTTATACAGTGCTGCAAAACCACCGCTTCGAATGTTATCACTAGATTGAATGGCCATTAACAGATGTCATCAGCTGATAGATATGGGCCAGTTTGGTCCTTCTGCGGCTACTAGTAGGCTCAGAAGGCTGTTATCATCCAATCACGTTTAATCAGCTATACTAATTGAGAAGACTCCAGATCCAGATCTGTTTTTACATTACTGTGACGGTTGGGTTTAGGGTTGGGGTAGGGGTAGACGTTAAAAAAATACAATTAATGGGAAATTTAAGAAATAATATAAAAATTTTATCGTGGTTAATCAGCTATACTAATAGAGAAGACTCCAGATCCAGATCTGTTTTTACATTACTGTGACGTTTGTGTTTAGGGTTAAGGTAAGGGTAGACATTAATAAAATACAATGAATGAGAAATTTAATAAATAATATAAATAATTCTTGTGGTTAATCAGCTACACCTATAGAGAAGACTCCAGATCTGTTTTTACATTACTGTGCCGGTTCGGTTTAGGGTTGAGGTAGGGGGTAGACATTAATAAAATGCATGTAATGGGAAATTTAATAAATACCATAAATAATTCTTGTGGTCAATCAGCTATACCTATAGAGAAGACTCCAGATCTGTTTTTACATTACTGTGACGGTCGGGTTTAGAGTTAAGGTAGGGGTAGACATTAATACAATACAATTAATGGGAAATTTAATAAATACCATAAATAATTCTTGTGGTTAATCAGCTATACCTATAGTGAAGACTCCAGTTCTGTTTTTACATTACTGTGCCGGTTCGGTTTAGGGTCGAGGTAGGGGTAGACATTAATAAAATACATGTAATGGGAAACTTAATAAATACCATAAATATTTCTTGTGGTTAATCAGCTATACCTATAGTGAAGACTCCAGTTCTGTTTTTACATTACTGTGCCAGTTCGGTTTAGGGTTAAGGTAAGGGTAGACATTAATAAAATACATGTAATGGAAAATTTAATAAATACCATAAATAATTATTGTTCTTAATCAGCTATACCTATAGAGAAGACTCCAGATGTGTTTTTACATTACTGTGACGGTTGGGTTTAGGGTTGGGGTAGGGGGTAGACATTAATAAAATACAATTAATGGGAAATTTAATAAATAATATAAATAATTCGCGTAGTTAATCAGCTACACTAATAGAGAAGAATCCAGATCTGTTTTTACATTACTGTGATGGTTGGGTTTAGGGGTAGGGGTAGATGTTAATAAAATACAACTAAGGGGAAATTTAATAAATATTATAAATAATTCTTGCTAACTTCTGTCCGTAGCCGTATGTGATCAATAGCTGATTGACCATGTGGACGATAACAGGCTTCTGAGCCTACTAGTTGGAGCAGAAGGTCCCTACTGGCCCAAATCTATCAGCTGATAACCACTGATATCGCCCATGCAGTTGAGTGATGACATTTGAATTGGCTACTGTGTAAAGGGGCGGGATTAAACAAGATGATTAGACATTTAAAAAAGCAAGCGATTGGTCCATATTGTAAATTTCCATCCAGAGAGGTCATGTTTTGACCTTCAATTTGTCTCACGCAGTTATGTGATGCAATTTCACAGGTCAGAGTTCACCAAGCTTGAACTTTTGCAATGCAGAGAACTGCGAAACTTGTCGCACGAGCTTGCGTTTCTGGTCTGCCGCATTCGCGTGATATGAATGGAAGTCTATGGGGCGAAAAGGTTAGTGTGACCGCAGCTTTATACTGGAATTGAATCGTTTTGATTTTTAGGGCTACAAATAAAACACAGGAGTCTAAAGAGTAATTATACATTTTTCAGTTTATTTGTCACCTCCTGGTATTAAGGTGTGTGTTTGCGTAAGTGTCTGAATATCACTATCAGCGCGTGTGTGTGTGCACCTTTTTGTATTTGGCCTCAAATTTCCAAGTGGATCTATTTGGCTACAGTAATACACAACTGTCATGTATTCAAACCTAAAATATTACGCCCCTCTTTATTTATAGACATGAATCTCAATATCCAAAAGTGAAAAAAACGGATGAAAAGTTTGGAGATAAGGCTTTCTGTCACGTTAAGGACCCCTGTAAAGTGGATTAGCGATGCTTACAGCTCCCTTTACACACTACACTTGAGAAAAACGGCGCAAAATGAAGACCGCACTTTCAGAAAAAAGTATATATAGATAGATTTATAGATATAGATTTATATTTATTTTGAAGTTTAAAAGAGTACAGTTAAGACTTCTCACACGTGATATAACCTACGTATTGTCTGAGAGAGTAAGATTTAGGCCACTGCTGTCCCGCTCACAACGTTGAACACTTAACCCTGACGGCAAAAAATCCCTCCGTGGAATCCGTAGCATTTTTTTTTCTTCTTTTGACAAAGAGTTGGAATAGATTTAGGGAAAAAACACCTGATCACACACACACAGCCGCACACAGAATATAAAAACAGTCATTTCTAAAAGAACAATATTGCATTTGTAATGCACAAATGAATTTCCTGTACAATTGGCTTTTTAGTGGAGCGTGTGTGTGTCTGTGTGTGTACATAAACAACTAAAGGGCTCAGTGAATATATTTCCGTTTTGTAGGTGGTTCTCATCATCGTTCACATTGTCTTTTGTCTTTTTTCACGATGTACAGTAGTGCTGTAAACAGGCACACGCAGAAGCCAAGAGGAACAAGCGCCCTCTCGTTTCTCTCCATGTCTTCTAATCCTCCGTGTATTTCAGTGGTCTAGATTTGTCCTCCGTCTCAGTCCTGCTGAGAAGCGCGTTATGTCCAGCTTTGCATCTAGCTCTGCGAGTCCGCCTCTTTCATCAAGTTTGTTGAGGTCCCGAAGGCTCGTGAAGCCTGCGGCGACGCACGATCATCTGACGCCTCTGGAAATAGAGTCTGAAAACTTGATGCTCTTTGCTTTTCCATCAGTTTTACTGATTGTGCAAAATCACGCCGTCTCTGGTATGTCCACTCGGAAGGAGCTAGCATATCCTTTTCCGCGCTAAAAAGGGAAAAAGAAATAAGAAGTTTATGAGCAATTACATGCAAATGTCAACCTTGCCATGAAAAAATTGTTCACCAAAACAACAAAGCCCTTTCTAAGTTCTTTGTGTAGACTTGTACTGTACTGTACTCAAAAATGTCTGATTTGTGATTATACTTATGGATTTATGGCTGCACAGTATATCGTTTCAGCATCGATATCGCAATGTGTGGATCCGCAATAGTCACATCGCAGGATATGCAATGTTGAGTTGAGATTATAGTTAATTTAAAGTCAAAGCAGAGATTAATCACAATGGAGTAAAAGTTTGTCATCTGCATGCGTTTTTAAACAGATACAAATGACAATTTTATTACACCCTTCACTTGTTTCAAACGTTTTATGAGTTTCTTTTGTTAAAGTTGAACACAAAAAGAAGATAATTAAATAACTCATTTACTATTGAAGTGAAGGGTGAGTAAATAGCGAGAACATTTTCATTTTTGAGTGAACTATCCCTGTGTGAACATTTAAATATTTCAGAGTTTGAAACATCCGGCCACAAGAAATGTTTTTGTAACTTTAATGAAGATTACCTAATATACATTAAAGACTATGCAGTGTTGATTGTTCATTATCTGTACCTGAATACTGAATACAACAATTCACTTTTATTTTTGCTATATTTTATTTATCAATGCGCCTATTTTATTTGTAATATATTATTCAAGATTCACTCCCCTACAAACCCAGCGTAATCAATCTAAAGTGAAGAATTCTTTGCAAATAAAGCTGTTTTTCATCTGGTGAAATTGTTTTCACATTGCAATATATTTATTGCAGAAATGCAAAATAGCGCAATGTTGGATTTTTCCAATATTGCGCTGTCCTAATTTGATTTACCAAAGTTACACAACTGGGAATTTCACATCTGTCACATCCTTAACAAAGCTTTTTCCTCATAAAAGCAAAAAAAGTAAATAATAAAAATAAAATCAATCATTTTTAGTCAATAGTGAGCTAACTTTTATCTTTCTGATTATCATTATTTATTTTCTGTTGTGCAGTTTAATTCACAGAATTTTTACAAAGTATGTTGTTTACTGTAAACTCGCTCAACTTTTTTGTTTGAATCCATAATGCCTGTTTATTTTCCTCATTTAATATAAAAAGGTTTACAGATTGATATTTTTCTGATCCCATAGCTCTGTGGTTAGTTGTTTTGGAAAATATAAACCAGGTCTTAACAATGTCTTAAATTTCAAAAACTAAATTTTAGGCCTCAAAAAGTCTTTGATTTGCCGAAATATTGTGTTGTAGGTGTTAAATCAATTTAAACAGGTCTTAATTGTCATATGTCCTAGTAAAGCTGGCCATCTAAAAATTTTTTCAAAAAAACACACACACCCAAAAAGTTGATCAAACATTGCATTTAACAACTCTATATACTAATATGGTTTAATTATCTTTCTAATAAAAATATGAAAAGTTCAAATGTATTTAAACGGTCTCATGTATTTTTAGACCATATACACTGTAAAAAATGCAGGGTTCCACACAATTCCTTCATGTTGTCTCAACACAAATCAGTTACACTAACCTAATTGTTTTTACATATTTAAGTTGATTGAACATGGAACAATTAAGTTATCCCAGAAAAAACTTCAAGAATTGTGTTGATTCAGCTCATTATAATTAAGCAAACTAAACAAACAGCAAAAATATTTTTTTGAGTGTATGTTGAGGACATTGACCTGGACAGACTGTTTTGCATATATTTAGATTATTCAGATTTTAAAAAACGTCTTTTTAAAAAAACTATTAAAACCTTTGACACATTATTTAATATATATAGCTAAGACATAGCTAAATTTTAATTGAGCGAGTAAATATTTTTCTACTGGCCAACCTAGAAACAACCTTTAGTTTTTAGCCCTGTATAAGTCTGCAATTTCATTCAAAATGGTCTTAATAAGGTCTTAAAATGTTTTAAGGTTGACTTAATGAAACCCATATAAACAGATATTTCAATATAATGTTAACATATACTTTCTTTGTGAATTTATATTGACTTTTTACTGCAAATGTCACATCCATAACGCTGGAATTGCTCTTAATAAAAGAGTGCTATTTTTTTTAGACATCGAAATACATATTGTATTGGGTCCATACGGAAGCGTTGAGCTTTGATGTGCAACCATAGGCCTACAATCATAAACTATTTCCTCAAAGTTAAACGCACCACCCACACAGCCTCGAAGCGCTCTTTTCTGAGACGTGTGTCTGAAGGTTTCAACACAACAAGAGCAGTCGATAATATCTCAATCAATCCCGCTACCACCTTCATCCTCTCTAAAACAACAAACAATGGTTGGCAGTCTAAACCTTATAAACTCTGGCCTTTCGAGAGCGTCTGTTTCAAGCTTCCGAGCTGATGTTTGGCATGACTAGTCAAACGTTGCCTCAATAAATGTACAAAACAATAGGGAGTTTCTGCCTCGCTTTTATCTCTGTGTTTTACAAGTTCATTTTCGGCATTGTCAATCTCTGGTGGATCTTTGCCTATGGTCAGATTTCAGAGAGCGGTTTAATGTTTGATCTAATGTTGAATTATATTACAACTCCACTACTAGGGCTTTTGAATACTGAACAATATCATAGTGCACGTTTCAAAACATATGCAGTGTTTAAGATAATTCGTTTATCAGGATTGTGAGGCATTCTGAATTGAATTGCGAATGCTTTTATTTACCACAGGTTTGGATGTGAATGCAACGAAACAGAGTGAAATTAAATTGGAGGTCAGTTAATCTAAAATTTGGTCAAAACAAACTTTAAATGTTGGTGTAAAGTTGGGAATGGGTGGATATTGCTATACATTTGAAATAATGTTTTTCTTAAATAGAGTTTTTGTCTTGTCTCTAGTCTAAATATCTAACATTGATAAATCAAGATGCACTTTTTAGACAAGAAATAAGTCAAAATTAAGGGAGTTTTTCCTTAAGGTAAGCTAAATAATCTCCCGATGGGGTAAACGGAGTAAAAACTTATTTCAAACTGCAAACAAGTTGTTTTTTATCCCACTGACAGATAATTTTGCTTGATTAAGGAAAAACTCATTTAATTTTAGCTTATGATTTTGTTTCACCAACACATCATGTCTTACATGTCTACAAAATACTTCTTGATTTAAGAACTATGAGATATTTGGACTAGATTCAGATTTATTACACATTTATTACAATGTAGACAGACAGACAAACTGATTGATTGTTTGTTTGATTGATTTCCCCAGGATGTATCACTGGCATTGATTTTACTTGAATTACCGTTCAATAAATTCCTCTCCCTGACATTCAAATTCAACCTCCAATTCAATTTAAATTCGCACCCATGATTAAAAAGCATGTCGGCTCTTCAACTGTGTTTTTTTTCCTCTCACAACCCTGATAACATTATTTAAAGATAAATGAAGAAAATGGATGAGGAAATGCAAATAATACACTCTTAAAAATAAAGGATCTTTCTTCTTCACTTCTTACTTTCCGGTTCTTTGAAGATTAAACCTGTTCTTGGATCCTACATTAAAAGGTCCCTAAAATCAGCATATTGATTCGTCCGTTTAAAACCAGCAGTCCTCCAGAGACCTTTAAAGCACCAGTAGATGCTTTCTGAAGAATTAAGGAATAAAAAAGAAACCCTTTGGGGGGCTAAAAAGACTTTGCTTTTTTCGGATCCTTTATTTTTAAGCGTGTACGTCAGGCAGCAGTAGATGAAGAATGAACAGATGCAGATGGGTGAAGGAGAGCGCAAGTGTGAGGGCTTTAGAGGAGAATTCAGCAGCACTTCACGCTATAGAGGCCTTTAATTTGGAAAGTTTTCTTTTGGGGTCAGATCAAGAGAGAGGAAAGCGCTCTCTCTTTGAGATACTCACACAGACAGGCGGCTTTGTAAGGCATGCGAGAGTTACACAGAAGTGCATCGAACTCTTTCCTCTCTAGCGTGGAAGCATTGAGGTTGTGTTGATGGTGTTGATGTTGGTGCATCTGGTTGAGGTGGTGTGGCGTCTCTTTGCCAAAGGTTGAGAATGACTGATCCCCCGCCAACGTCTCGCCCTCAAATACCTCAGAGTCGGGCACAGAGTCCATGCCCGGCACGTGCAGGTTGCTGCGGTAATCGGCGCCCTGTCGTGCCTCGGTGGGCACGAAACTTGGCATCCAACAGCGATCCGAGTGGCCGAGGGCTTTGCACTCCTCTGTGCAGTTGGAGAACAGGTCTGCTCCTATGAGAGAGAACAAAGAGACGGGTTAGCTTGTGTTTAATTGTCCATGTGGGTGGATGAGAATAAGAACACGCTCCCAATTGCACTGGAAGCTTGTAAGAGCTTTAAAACAAGACAAACGAACATAAATAAATACACTAAACCAAAGCATCAAGCAGTGTTGGGTGTAATTAGTCACAAAGCATCTAGTTACTGTAATCAGATTACTTTTCCACAGGAAAAAAATCAGGTAAGGGATTACTTTTCATTTTCAGGTCATTTAATTACAGTTACTTAAAATGTACTTGATAAAATACTGTACATAAAATCAACCCAATGTCACTGGAAGTTTTAAAACAAGACAAAAAAAAAAAAATCATAAATAAATAAACCAAAGCATCAAGCAATGTTGGGTGTAATGAGTTACAAAGTAACTAGTTACTGTAATTAGATTACTTTTCCACAGTAAAAATAAAGTGATTACTTTTTATTCTCAGGTCATTTAATTACAGTTACTTATAATGTACTTGTTCAAATACTGTACATAAAATCAACCCAATTACATTGGAAGCTTTAAAACAAGACAAACAAACATAAATAAATACACTACAGGGTTCAACGCTAAGGATTTTTTGTAATGGCCCAATCGGGCCAGTGGTTCAGATTTTTACTTGCCCTGCCAAAATTTTCACTGGCCCCATCAAAAAAGAAGTTAAGAGCTATTTCTTAGACACATATTTTAAATAATGTGTTACAAATAATATTTATGAATCTAGAATATATATTTTTAAATGTTAATAAATATATGATGAGCAAAATTCAAAGAGTTATGCAAACAAAGAGCAGTATGGAAGTTCTAAATTATTTAAATAAATAATATTTTTTTTAATATAAATTATTCATTTTTTCGTTGTGTTGTACCCACGAAAGTATCTGCTTAAAGACGTTAGAAACAGACGTTTTCCTTTAGCCTCATAATTTGATGTTGCCGTCTCGTCGCTGGACTGGTTGTTACCAGGTTATGGAAAAAATAATATGCTCAAAACATCCAATCAGAAAATAGGAACTGAAAGGCAGTTTGGTGTTTATGGCATTACAGAAAAGGTAGCATTTAAAGGCTTAAAAGCACAAACTGTTTCTCAATTCCAAGACTGTATTTGCACCCAAATGACAAATATTTGGATGGAAATTAAACATTAGTAACAAGGCCGGGCCAGTAACGGTCCTGTCTACTGTCCCAGGCATCTATAATGCTGGCCCCGGGCCATCAGGCAGACCTTATTGTTGAGCTCCGCAATAAACCAAAGCATCAAGCAGTGTTGGGTGTAATTAGTTACAAAGTAACTAGTTACTGTAATTAGATTACTTTTCCACAGAAAAAAAAAAAAGTAAGGAATTACTTTTCATTTACAGGACATTTAATTACAGTTACTTATTGTGTACTTGTTCAAATACTGTACATAAAATTAACACAATTACACTGGAAGCTTTAAAACAAGACAAACAATCATAAATAAATACACTAAACCAAAACATCAAACAGTGTTGGGTTCAATTAGTTGCAAAGTAACTAGTTACTGTAATTAAGTTTATATTTCCACATAAAAAAATAAAGTAAGGATTACTTTTTTATTTTCAGGTCATTTATTTACAGTTACTTAGAACGTACTTGTTCAAATACTGTGCATAAAATCAACCCAATTACACTGGAAGCTTTAAAACAAGACAAACAATCATAAATCATAAATACACTAAACCAAAACATCAAGCAGTGTTGGGTTTAATTAGTTACAAAGTAACTAGTTACTGTAATTAGATTACTTTTCCACAGAAAAAAAAGGTAAGGGATTACTTTTCATTTACAGTTACTTTTAATGTACTTGTTTAAATACTGTACATAAAATCTACAGTTTTGCATCAATCAATTAAGAGAAGCAGAGTAATTAATTGACCAATAGATTTAACATGCTTGGGAAACAATGAAATGAGTCAGAAATAGATATCAACATATGGTATGTATAAAATGTTTTGTGTTTTGATGCATATAATGTTTATTATTCTTAAAGTGTTACATTTTTTAATAAAGCTGCAGTTTGGCTCTTATTTAAGCCATTGTCGAGATTATTTCTATCATCTATGCAGCATTGAGATTTATATACTGCATTTATGCATTGAATTTTAAGTTGTGTTGAGCCAAGCAATTTAATAACTTAATGAGTAACTGAGTTTTTTTAGATAGTAATTAAAAATGTAATTAAATAAAAATTTAGTGATGTAATTATTTACTTTTTTCCAAGTAACTTACCCAACACTGCCAGATAATAGCCAGAACTGACACATACTGCATTCATTCAACCAATCAGATCGAGTTTTCCAGCATCTTTTCTAGTCTTAATCGAGCATTGTAAATATGTAAATCCAGATGCATGTCATTCACTTTGAAAACATTAAAAGCCGTGTGCATGAAATGTCTTAGGCACTTGACATGCTAATCAAAGATCGTTTTGTGTTCTTCTTTTTTTGCGACTTTTAAATTACAAATTACTCTGATCAAAGCACGTGCGGAGAGAGCATGCTCGCAGCCAGTGGATGGAGTCAATGCCGTAATCTCCTCTTGAGGTCTCTCTTTCGCTTTCTCTCTTTCTGTTTGACATCAAAGGTAAACTCTCAGAGACTCCAAGCTTGCAGATAAACCCGATCCTCTGTTCTCTTTCCTTCTCTTCCGCCCAGCTACAAGATGAAGGGATATATTATAAAGGCCATAACCCCCTTTACTGCTTTGTCTCTTTTCCCGATGGCTCAATTAAAGGACCAAAAAGAATGAGGGACACAATAAGATATTACATCACCACACTCGAAAAAACTAAACAAAAACTTCAATGGACGGGAAGCATATCCATGGAAAATATTTGAAAAGTAGTCATATTATTTATTCGAAATATTTATGGCCTACGAAAAAGCGTTTTTCAAGCATTAAAGTGTAATACATATCTTATTATTTTACTGTACTTAAGTATGTGTCTAGTTCAGTTCGTTTATTTCAGCAATAAAACATAGAGAAAGAGAAAAATACACCCACTGAAATGTTAAAAGGTTATTCATACATTTGATATGTTTAATCACATATATAAGAATCACAGTTCATCACCATAATATCAATTAACTGTCATTTTAAGTCGGTATACTTCACCTCTAACCTTCAAACTACTAGGTAGTCACTATGTTTTTACATAATTTAAAAGATGACAGCATGTTTTATGCTCGCTTATCAAAATTAATATCTTGTTTCATTTATACATCAAAGCTATCTGTCACACTGAATAAATTTGGAACATTATTTCATACTTATTTTGGCGTTTTATTTCACAATAGCTAATTGAAACATTAAAATTGCTTTATTTGCAATTAAAAGTGCAGTAGGTTATTGTCTTCAGAAACCTTTTTTTGTTGTGCTGGTTGAAAGTCTCTTCACATTCCAATAGTACTGATTAAAGTGATCTAAATGTATTTATATGTATTTTTATATTCTGGGTCAGCCATAAGACTAAAAAAATGATCATCCAATTAAAATAGTGTCGGACCGACATCTCCCATAATTCCGATAAGTAGCTCAAACTGTCTGTCAGCAAATGCAGATTTGAGCTACTGAGCACCTCTGTTCATGCAGATCCGCCATTTGTGCATACACGTGCTGCGCGTTCATGAGAGAGAGAGAGAGAGAGAGAGGTAAAAACATGCTGAATCAAAACTATTTAAAATCCCGAATCAATATTGGAGTTACTTTTGCACGCTGGAGGAAGGACGACTCCATGGCTGAAGTATTTCTCTTAGGTAATGTTGTGTTTTAAAATTATTTTAGTCAATTAACTGCCATGTGATGTAGATGTTGTTGATACAAATGGGTTATACCTGCACAGAAGTGTTGTTCAGCTACTGAAATCTTCCGGCGATAGATTGATGTGACTATTTTCAGTTTCATAAGGTCCTTTTACAGCATCTATATTGTCGATTTTTATTTAGTTTAACAACAAAACATCATAAATAGCATGGTATATTCCGCCTTGTCTGCTTTACTGAGCTGAAGTTGGTTTTATATTCACATTTGTTCATTTTTGAACAATGACGACCTTTGACGCGCTCCCTATATTGTTTACCATGCTACTCTGAATATTTGGTCAGAAATAGCATGTAAGTATGGCTTAGTAATGAGTGTAATTCCTGCACGTCGCTGACCAAGCTTTAGCTTTAGCTTAAACAATGAGAGAGGGTTCTGCTGTCATCTTTAAGGTGTGCGTGCTTATGTTTTTAGAAGGCGTGGCTTTGGATGGCAGGGGAGGGACTAGCTGCGTCCCAAATCGCATACTTGTGCACTTTTCAACGCCATTTTGTAGTATAAATAGTGTAATAAGTGCGTTCACACTGAAAACTCTAACAATAATAAGTGCACTTATATTACCCGGATGATGCACTCATTCCACCAGTAATATGAAGTGTGTAATGATGAACACTTCACGCACTCAACGACCGGAGCTTCGTGCACGTAACGGAAGAGGCGGAGCTATCGTGCGCACATGTTGGATAACCTTATTTATTTTGGATTGTAAAAGCAAATTTCTCCTGTAAGAGTGATTATAGCGCCTCCCGACGGTGAATGCGGTTATACTCATGCCAGGTATTATTTAGAATTTTGGTCATTTATTTCTCTAATTTGGCAACCGTCAAACGTCATCTGGGAAATGGCTTGAACTTCCGCTTAGTAAAAAAGCCATTAGTGTTCCATTTGGGACGACACTACATACATTACTATGCTGTTGAGTTTGTAAGTGCATAAGTACATAGTGCATAAGTGCATAGTGTATAGTGTGTCATTTGGGACGCAGCTACTGTGTTTCAGACATTTATGCTAACAGGTTAGCATTGTTCCAGATCACCTACTGTACCTTTAATATGCTTTCTATTTATTTAAGATCAAAGTCAAAACGCATTAAATGTAATATTGAGGTATTTATTACAAATAACTTGCATCTCTGCTCTTCTAAGTGTTCGCTGTGGGAGGGATCAACCTGTCAGTTTCATGAGATTTACCAATAGCAAACCACAACCATCCAATCATTTGCCAATGATCCCAAAATCAATCCCCACCTACATAAAAAGCCATTTCACAACAGGGAAGAAAAGACTTTCATATCCCTTTTAATCAATGCTTTGAAATATAATATCTTGCAGCATTTTCAAGGCCTTACAATTTCAAGATTTAGCCAACTCCAACATCTCTCCCCAAAGTACAGCACGAATCCCTTTGAAAGTACATTTTAATTAGCATCACGTAATTCAAGCAGCCTGCTGCTAATATCCAACGACAAACAACCTCACAAACCACAAAGCCGCGAAGCTAGCGCTACAACGGCGTTACAGCTAAAGCCAGCATGAGGGAAAAGATCCTGTTAGTTTGTGCGTGACAGTTGCACGACGCCTTTTACCCCCTCAGGTGTAAGCCGTGCCGTTTTGACTGCGTGCATCTGAGAACAAGCGAGAGGTGAGCGTTTTTAAATCCCGTCTAAAAAGCCCATGTCTAAAACAGTCAGTAATTACAGCTGGAGGATTAATGAAGTGCCATTTTCAAAGCAGTGCTAAGCAGAGATGCTGAAGGTATGGAGCCGAGTCAGGGGTGTGGGGGGAAAATGTTCTCAGCTAATCCTCAGACTAGCCCTTCAGACAGAAGACAGGTCAGCATACACAGACTTTGGGTTTCTGCTTTAAAAGAGGATTAGAGCTCTTTGGAGCTACATGCAAACAACCTACTTAGGCCTGGGCTTGGTAAGACCCTCCTAATTACAGACCCCAGTATAGGCAACAACAAGCAATAAAGATAGATATTCAGTTCACTCAAAACTGAACTTTAAACCATTGACCAGCACAAATATGTAGCTGTGCTGGTCAATGATTAAAAATGTTTTAATTATAAGTAATTACATGAATTTCTGTGACAAATCTAAAATAATAGCATTTGTATATGCAAAACTCGTCAATAATTAGTACTTTATAGACCATTTCAATGTGGTCATGTCATTGGCCCATAAACATTTCCTGCTTGTTATTATACTATTTCATATCTGTAACAAGAGGCAATTAAATCATAACTTCATGTTAAAACAGCTATCATAACATTATTTATCAATATGAGGACATTTTTGGATTATCGGAAGCTGTAGAAATTAAATCTATTGAATGAAATCTATCTAATGTAAAACATGGAAACGCATTGGGACCATTCGTCACCTTTATAAGGTTCTGTTTGCATTGATGATTTTGAGATATTAAGCTTTAAAGTTTTTGCATTCCATAGCAAACAGTATGTGTGTAACATTTGTGTTTTTAAATAAAAAGTCTTAAAATGTAAACAAATTATAAAAAAAACATCCCATAATGTAAATAAGTTGTCAATTGATAAGAAAATGTCAATAACTCAATTTTGACAAAAATGTCAGATAGAACCTTATAATTCTAAGGTGACGCATTGTTTTTGTTTACATCCTTCAAAATGGTTTATTGCAAGAAAAAGTGAAGTAACAATTTAAACAACTGAGGTGTTCTTTATTTTATTTTTTTATCAGCAGTATTCCCTTTACTTATTAACACTTAAAATGTATTTTAAATCTTAACTTAAACATAAATGTAATCAAATTAAATCTAAAACTAAAGCTATTTGTCATTACAGAAATCATTACAGCAGTGGTTCTCAGTTCCTGTCCTTGCACCACACTGTTCTCAGATAACCAGTGCGATAGATGTTAGTGGTATGCAGGAATGTGTTCAGAATTAGGTCCCTACAGTGTTCACTACTGCTTTATTAACCTCAGCAGTGAGAACAGGACTTTTTTTATTTCACTTCAGAATGTTATTCATTGATTTATGCAACGCCACTACCTTCAGCATATGCATTATAATTCAACACAAGTTTATTTGTATAGCGCTTCTCACAATAATCATTGTTTTAAAGCAGCTTTACAAAAAGTGCACATTATTGCAGTACAATCAAAATCAGAAAAGTGAAGTTTACTAGTTACCATAACTTTATTAGTTACTAATAGCTTTTAACAGTTATTATATATCACCTGCAGTTATGTAGTGTATATATGTAATATCTATGTGTAAATGTTCATTGGAGTGTGTTTGTGTATTAATTGTATGTGTTGTTCTCGAAGTCCTCAGTTGTTGACATTAACACGATGGCGACATGAGTGGTTAGCACTGTCGCCTCACAGCAAGAAGGTTGCTGGTTTGAGTCCCAACTGGGTCAGTTGGCATTTCTGTGTGGGGTTTGCATGTTCTCCCCGTATTCGTGTGGGTTTCCTCCGCATGCTTTGTTTTCCACCCACAGTCCAAAGACATGCGGTATAGGTAATTTGAATAAAACTAAATTGGCCATAGTGTTTGTGTGTGAATGGGTGTGTATGGATGTTTCCCAGTAGTGAGCTGCAGCTAGAAGGGCATCCACTGTGTAAAACATATGTTGCATAAGTGGCGATCCATTCCGCTGTGTCGAAACCCTGATGAATAACGGGACTAAGCCGAAGGAAAATCAATGAATGAATATTTTGCAAAGTCAATGCAACACATGAATATAGACACTTTCCACCGGCCAGCATGTTAAGAACTTGCCTCAATCACGTCTTCCGCGCAAGTTCAAGTAATTCAACTTGAGCAGAAAATTTTTAAGTGAAAAACATCCTGTGAGTAAACTAGAGCAAGTGACCAGATGCTCTGCGTTTGGTGTGAATCTAGCATTTAGCATTACAAACATAAACAGGTTTGGAACGAATGAATGGTGATTAATTGTTTCATATTTTGGGATAGCAATTTATCTATGACAATTTTCATCGTTCTTGTTTATTCCGAGGACTGTGACCAAAGGTTTTTTGTGTGTATATATCTGACATACAAAGCAGGTGAGAGAGTGAGAGAAAGAGCGAGTTTGATATTTAGAGAGTGTGAGATAAGACACTTCCTCATTGTGTAATCGCAGGGAGACATCTTGATATTTCCTGACATTTTCTGAAATTAATTGCTCTCTGTACTCATCCAGTGTCAGTTTTTTTTTTCTCAGTGGGAAAAAAAACTGGAAAAGTAATTATATTGTTGACTTCTGGTTCAATATTGGAAGAAAATGTAATGCAGTGTCTTCTGTGGTTGAAAAATGTGTGCTAGTTTTACACCTGGTATTAATTTCAGGTTTTGGTCATCTAAACGGGTCTACGACATTTTGGTATTTGTCTATTAAACCACATTACGAGTGAAGCTATTGCCTACTCATGGGTCAATTATTCAAAATGAGTTTTTCTATTATTAGTTAAAACAGATGCTCAATTAAATCTGGCTAGAATTCAACAAAAAGATATTTAATACATTATTTATGTTCTATGAAACCACACCTACAGCATTATTAGCAAATTTGGGGTCAATATATACTTTTTTTTCTAAAGAAATCTATCAAGATTACAAAGGCTATTTGGTAAGAAAATTACTGTTACTATTAAAATTACAGTGTTATTTAAATTAATAGTTTTACTTTTTAAATATTTTTTCATCACTAACATTGTGCTGATTTGGTGCTTCATAAAACTTTTTTTTAATTATCAGTGTTCAAATAAACCATTATTATATATATTTTTAAATACTGCAAAGTGTGTCTGCTTACGAGACCAACTGAAAACTATTTTTTCTCTCAATTTATTAGGTGGAATATAAATATTATATAAATATTATATTAAATTTTAATAAATTATATATATATATATATATATATATATATATATATATATA
>CAIGQQ010038995.1:2668364-2684817 GCA_903798035.1 Danio albolineatus
TTATATTATATTATATTATATTATATTATATTATATTATATTATATTATATTATTAGAATTATATATATTATATTATTTGTACAAGTAACGACGCTATCTTATTACTCAAATGTGTCAAAACATTGTTTTGGACTTTATAGAAGAAAGAATCGAACTCCTACAAGTTTGGGACAACTTGAGGGTAAGTAAATGACAACAGAATTACAGAATAACTATCGCTTTACATTCTGTGGGCTTATTTCATCTTGTAACCGTGCAATAGTAGTAGTCCTGGATGACTGCCATTCATAACAACATTCCAGTTAACAAATCTAATTTCAAAGTCCGTGAGAACTCACTACTCCCAGTGTCTAGTGGATGTGAATTATTTTCATTAAAGTGTTGATGCAGGAACCAATCCGACATTGCGTGTCGCGGTCTGATGAAATGATCCACGTGCAAGTTTCTAAAAGTCTTGATCGGTTAGCATGCTTTTGGGATTGAGTTTTCATATTTCAGGATGCCATATTTAGATCAGCCATGGCAAGTCTGGAAAACAACGGGTATCAGATTCCCTCATTAGGTGCGTGATGGACAAGGAACAGTGACAGAGCCTTTAAACCAAATCATCTACCGAGTTCTAACTAAGTTTCACCATGTCAGAATCTCAAATCTGGAAACATCAGAGGGAAATAGCCTCAGTTCTCCAATCCTGCTTCCCTTTCCCCCCGCAGAAAACAGACAGAAAACAACAGAAAATTGAGTTTTCTGAGATAACAAAAGATGTCTGTTCTCACATCTTAATATCTGATGGCCATATGTGGCGTCGGTCTGTCGATTAGCCCTGCGTGTGGTTATGTGTGTGTCTGGACGTCTGGCTGCTCTCAGAGCAACTCTCTGGTGTGTGTCTGTGGCCCGGAAGACCTTTTCATCTGTAGCCTACACATGGATATCTGTGTGTGTGTGTAGGACTGACACTGAAGTGACAGGATGAGATGGGACAGAGAGTGCTGGTTGACAGGAGGATTGTTTTCACTCCAAAAGCCTTATTAAAAATTTAGCTGTCCCTCAGAGACCGGGTGAGGGCGAGTGTGTGTCTGAATCTCTGCTCGTGGTCAGTCATGAGGAAAATGTAATGTGGTATTTGGTATTTGAGTTGTGTTAGAGGGTTTTGTGAAGTCTTCTCGTTTTGAGAGTCGAGTTTCATGCGAGAATTCCAACCCAGATATCTGCATGTCAGCGTATATGACCCAAATAAGTCAAGAGTTTGACACGCTTTCACAAAAGATGTGATGATAATTCAGCATCAACAAAGGTCAAGAAAAAAAGATACATTTTGTTCTACATCGCACCGATAAGCATCATTTTTTGAGTAGAGTGAACTTACGGTTCTACATGGTTCAAATTCATGGAATTCGCAGTCATGTACAGTACATACACTACTCTGCTGTTCAGACGTTTGGAGTTGGTGAGATCTTCTATGTATTTGAATATATATTAGGGCTGTGCAATTAATCGCAATAGCAAAAAAATTGCTATTTAAGCACATGCAATTTCTAAATCGCAAAGGCTGCAACTTTGTCTAGTAATTTATTTAGATTTTTGGTTCACGTTCATGTGCGCATGATTTTAATGTTAACCAATCAGAGCTGACGCGGCATACTGGGCAATTACAGCTAAGCTGATTGGGAGAAAGATGTTGACCAATCAGAGCTCACTCCACGCACAACGAAGTTGAGCGGGAGAGCCAATTAGGTGCTTTTGATTTACGTTAGTTTTTATTTATTGTTATGACTGGGACTGAGTTTAGTTAATCTTTATTTTTTCCATGATTATTTTAAATTTTAAAAAATTTGTTACAGTTTTGTTTATCAAGCAGTTAGTACTACTGTGTACAGTATTTTTTCAACTAGAGTTGAGGTAAGTTAATCTTATTTTTTTTTATGTTGTCTGTTTTAAAGACAATTTTACTACAGTTTTATTTATTAAACTTAATACCCTGTTATTTTATTGTAATGCACTGAATACATTTAGAATGCATGTTTGTAGCTTGTTTGAAAAAGCAAAAACAGTTGCCAAAATCGCAAATAAAATTGCATTATTCGTTCCAAAAATCGCAATATAATTATTTTGTCCATATTGCACAGCCCTAATATATATATAAATATATTCAATCAGTAGATAACAATATGATCGGGAAATCTTTAAATAAAAAATTTTTACTAGTACGCTGTAAAAAAATCTGTTAATTAATAGTATTATTTAGTTTCCCTATTTTGGGATTCACAAAAGTGTTTTCAATTTATTTACTGTGATTGTGATTTGCCTTATGGCACCTTGATTTCTGGTCTGTCGACGTTTGAAGTTGAAGTTACTTTTATTGAAATTGTAGTAGCTTGAAATAATACAATGTGTAAGACATCATATATAGAGCAATAAGCCTGTAAAATAACAGAAAATGTACTGGCATTTTATTACAAGGTTTTTGTACAGTAACACCAACAGACAATATGTCACTTTAAACTATTAAAAATGCTAATAAAAGTCACATTTTGGAACTTTTCAAGGTTAAAAGTTGTTGGAAGAAAGATCAAGTTCCCTGAATGCAATTCCAAAAGAATAAATAAACAGGGAAAAATGACAAACATGAATCACAAAATACGGAAAACTGCTAATTTATGGATAATTTTTACAGCGTACATTTCAACAAATTACAGTTTCAGAAAATTATTCTGTGCTTCATCTGTTAATTATTTACATTTCTTCTGGATTGCTTTAAAAACAAAAACGTTTAAATGAATAGTTTAAATATAATTATTTTGTGTCATTCCAAGCTGGCACCATGATGTCAAAACAACATCAAAAACACATCAAAAAATATAAATCAAATTGATGTCCATTCCCTACTTTGATGTCAAAATGATATGAAATTAACATCTAACATTGGACTCAAGAAAACACATCAAAAATTGATTACGAGACAATCCTGTATTCAATTTTTGATGTGTCTTTTGAAGCCAGTGTTAGATGTCAATTTGATGTCGTTTTTGACATCAAGGTAGTTTACATTAGTGTTTCCCAACCCTGTTCCTGAAGGCACACCAAACAGTACACATTTTCAACCTCTCCCTACTCAAACTCACCTGAATCAACTCATCAGAACAGAAGAAGAGACTCCAAAACCTAAAGTTAATGGGTCAAATAAGGGAGAAAATATCTGCTGTTAGTGTGCCTCCAGGAACAGACTTGGGAAACACTCTTTTACATTATAGGGATACATAAACCAGTGTAAATTACTCATTTCGACTTGAAGATTTCATATGAATGAAACATTTCTTATATTATAGTACTTTTTGTGTTGTTATTTTAGTCAAAAGGACGTCATTGTGTTGATGTCAAATAGATGTCAAGGTTTTGACATCAAATTGATTAGCATTATTTTTGACGTCATGCTTGATGTCAGTTTGATGTAGTTTTGACTTAAAGGTAGTTTACATTGTAGCAATACCAAATCCAATGTAAATTTTTCAATTGGAATTGAACATTTTATATGAATAACATTTTCTTATATAATATTACTTTTTGTGTTTTTACTTTGGGGGTCAAAACGGCGTCAATGTGCGGATGTCAAATGGACATCAAGGTTTTGACATCAAATTGACATAAAAAAAAATGCTAATCAATTTGATGTAGTTTTGACATGAAGGTAGTTTATATTGTAGCGATACGAAATCCAGGATAAATTAGTCATTTGGAATTGAAGATTTCATTTGAATAACATTTTCCTATATAATATTATTTTTTGTGTTTTTATCTTGTTGGTCAAAACAGCGTCAGTATGTGGATGTCAGATGGATGTCAAGGTTTTGACATCAAATGACTAGCATTTTTTTCCTTGATGTCAGTTTGATGTCATTTTGACATTAAAGAGCCCATATTATGGATTTTTGAAAATGACCTTCCATGCAGTGTGTTACACAGCTCTAAGTAAAGTGAAATGTCCAGCTAAGGCTTAAATCTGAAAGTGCAAAGTGTTTAAAACGATTGATTCATATATAAAAGAGTCGACTCATTGTTGTTTAAATGAATCGTTATTAGAACGAGTCTTTAGCCGTTTCGGCTTGACGTCAACGCGAAACATAATAGTTGCGCGCGCAGACCCCGCTAAAATTTGAACTGCCCAGCCCCGCCCACAGACAGGAAGGAAAAGTGAAAGACAACAAGCACTGTATCGCAGTAAGTGTTGTAGCATAACCAGCGGGACAGCAGTGACGTGTGATCTGAGTAATATCTAAGTAAATCTTTATTCTGTTTGATGGCAGTATAAAGATTTAGAGAGAAGTTATTGACAGCTTATGTAGTATTGTTTTTCGCGTTTTGCTCTTTCTAGACGGTCCCTAAGGACCGGTCTCTCTGCCGCCGGCACAGATGAGTTTAATATGATGCGTCCAGCGCGTAGGCAAAGCTCATTTTTAGGAAAATAAGGTTGTAGGTGATTGTATACATTGCGACGGTTGAAAAGAGGTGCTATTTGTGTAGGAACAATGTTTCGGTCATGAGTTATTGATCCGGAAAACACGACTGCTGCTAACTTTTCTAAACTCATCGGCATTCTGGTTAAATCATGACCCGCGGACGCTGTGCTCTGAAGTGCGAGGGAAAAGCTGTGTTATTTTCCCTACCTGGAAATCTCTTTTTCCTACCTGGAGTGGTTGAGGTTTTTTTCGTAAAATACCTGAGAATTACATCCTCAACACGGTGCTGTGTTCGCGTCATCTCTCTGAAGAGAGCTACACAAATCTACACGCTTACGACGCGGGATTTGTTGCGCGGTTGTAGTTAAAGGATGGATCAATACCCAGTTTATTTGGACCTGCGTGTTCTTCCAGTCTTGTTGACCGTAACAAGGTAAATATGGATGTAGTTGTCTGTATTGTGTTTGCTCCGTGCAGCATGTAGCGGTAGCCATTTAGCTTACTGCCGAATGTAACTATTTGTTGGCTTACAATAGTCCATGAAGTGTTAATTATTACTGAATGTTTGTTGTTATGATGAAGAGTTTAGCAATACGCTGTTGTACAAAAGCAGTGATTTGTTTTCAATATGTTCTGGCATCGGGCTGCTGTGCTGACACGGACGTGACGTGGTGACGTGACGTGGTAGCGTCACGGAAAGGAGGTGCTTGGGGGAAAAAGACTCGCTCAGACGATTCATATGGGAGTCGGTGGGAAAATGAGGTAAAAATAAATAGATATTATAAGACATCGAAAGTGTTTTTTAACCTTGCATACATATCATCCTGTTGTTTGGGACTTCAAAAAGTGAAATTTAACCGTTCTCAACCCACCATATGGGCTCTTTAAGGTAGTTTACATTGTATCGATACAAAATCTAGTGGTTTTTTGGTGGTCAAAGGGACATAATTGTGTGAATGTCAAATGAACGTCAAATTGTGCGTGGTCTATTTAGAAACTAATTTTGAGAGGATCACATGCTTATGATTGAACACAGCTGGTACCGCATGAGCTCCGTGTATTGCACCAATCATACGAATCCAGACACACTAAAAATTACCAGAGCTTTCTACTCCAGTCATCTTCATCTTGAAGAAGCCCCCCTTCCACCCCAACTCCTCACCTTCTCTGATAGGCGGCATGGCGGCCCAGTGGTTAGCATTGTTGCCTCACCCCAGTCTGCGTTTCTGTGCGGAGTTAGCTTATTCTCCCTGTGCTCGAGTGGGTTTTCTCTGGGTTTCCCGGTTTCCTCCCACCTTCCAAAAACATACAAATTGACTACTTTAAATAGCATCTTAAGGAAGCTCTAATCAGATATATCTCAGCACATTCACAAGCAGGGGGAATTCTTGAGACCTACCTGAGCTCAAACTCCCCTCTCGCCCTCAAACGATAGAGAGCCAATGGCTCAAGGATATTCTGAGCTCAGGGCTCTCTCCCGAGACAGCATGCCAAAAATGCTTTATTATCAATCATCTGTTAATTGTGAACTCTTGAATTAGCATTTCTTGCTGTCATGCTTGATGTTAGTTTGATGTAGTTTTGACTTCAAGGTAGGTTACATTTCAGCGATACGAAATCCAGGGTACATTTGTCATTTGGAATTGAAGATGTCATATAAAAAAATTGTGTCAATGTGTCGATGTCAAATGGACGTAAAGTTTTGGACTTCAAATTGATTAGCATTGTTTTTGATGTCATGCTTTATGTCAATTTGATGTAGTTTTGACTTAAAGGTAGTTTACATTGTAGCGATATGAAATCCAGTGTAAGTTTGTCAATTGGAATTGAAGATTTCATATGAATAACATTTTCTTATATAATACTTCTTTTTGTGTTGTTATTTTAGTGGTCAAAAGGGCATAATTGTGTGGATGTCAAATAGACGTAAAGATTTTGACATCAAATTGATTAGCATTTTTT
The DNA here is from genome assembly GCA_903798035.1 of Danio albolineatus. NCBI lineage: Eukaryota > Metazoa > Chordata > Actinopteri > Cypriniformes > Danionidae > Danio > Danio albolineatus. The sequence goes on from CAIGQQ010038995.1 coordinate 2,674,782, forward strand.
GACATCATACTTGACGTCAATTTGATGTATTTTTGACTTCAAGGTAGTCTACAATGTAAGGATATGAAATCCAGTGTAAATTAGTCATTTTGAATCAAAGATTTTATATGAATAACATTTTCTCATAATACTTTTGTGTTGTTATTTTAGTGGTCAAAATGTGAGGATGTCAAATGGACGTCAAGGTTTTGACATCAAATGATTAGCATTTTTTTCTTGATGTCAATTTGATGTAGTTTCGACATCAAGGTAATTTACATTTTATCAATACAAAATCCAGTACATATGAATTAAACATTTCTTATAGTACTTTTTGTGCTGTCATTTTAGTGGTCAAAAGGGCATAATTGTGTGGATGTCAAATAGATGTCAAGGTTGATAACATTTTCTTATAATACTTTTTGTTGTTATTGTAGTGGTCAAAACGGCGTCAATGTTCAGATGTCAAATAGACGTTAAGGTTTTGACATCAAATTGATTAGCATTTTTTTTTTCTTAATGTCAATTTGATGTAGTTTTGAGATCAAGGTATTTACATTGTATTGATTCAAAATCCAGTGTAAATTTGTCATTTGGATTTGGAGCTTTCATATGAATAAAACATTTCCTATATAATAATACTTTTTGTTTTGTTATTTTGGTGGTCAAACGGGCATCAATGTGTGGATGTCAAATGGATGTCAAGGTTTTGACATCAAATCAATTTGCATATTTTTAACCTCTTTTTTACATTATGCTTTATGTTAATCTGATGTTGTTTTGACATCAAGATGCATTCTGCATATAAACTTTCAAAGCTTGTTGCTATCTTAGTAAAAAATTAATAAATGAAGTGTAAAAAAACAAGTCACAAAAACATATGAGAAATAAAGCTGCAACTGTGAGCTATAAAATCACAAGAAATGAAGTTAATTATCTTTCTAGCTGGCTTCCATTCAATCTATTTAGCAGATAATGGTTTATTATTGAAACTGCTCTGAAACAATCTTTATTATGTCAAGCGCTACAGTAGGTAAATAAATGTGATTGAATTGTTCAGTTTTATCTTTAGGTCAGTGTGTTTGCTTAAAGTGCCTATGCTTTTATGAGAAAGTTCCAGTCCAATAAACTCCCTAGAACACAAATGGATTTCGCAAATAGTTTTGGACTTCAAATAAACTCGATAAAAGATCTTCTTTGTGAGGGGCTCTTGAAAGGTGGCTCATTTAACCCAACCTCTCCATACTGCTTTGATAATCAACTCATACAACGTTCTCCAACTATCGATTCTGGTACGCCATATCAATCGATACCAAACATCTATCAGAAATATAAGGATGATAACAGACCTACATTCACCCCATCTAGGTCTCCTCTTTGACATGCAAATTACATCCAGTGCCAAAACGTAACACCCACACATGTTCACACACACACAAGCAGGCTGTGATGAGAAACATGATCCGCGCAGGATCAAAAGGGATGCGTACAGCAGGATGAATAAATGGAAATGTGCGCTGATTTCATGTAGGTCAAGAAGTCTTTGCACACACACACACACACACACACACAAACACACTCGCAATCCATTAAGATGCTCAAAGCAAACACTTCAGCAATACACAGCCGATACTGGCATGATTACCTGTAATACAGTTTTGCCCTTTCTGTCACACACAGGTAGAATTAACATAAATACATCAACACGCCTGCAGTTAGCATTCAGTGTGTGTTTCTTTTTGAAATTACTTGCATTAAAGTCAAACTTTAAGTATTTCGAGGAATCCGATTTTGTGACACGCTGTCAGATTGCAGTAACTGACTGATCGTTCATTCTTTTTTTAAAAGTATTTATAGTTATCAGAGTGATAAACAGGCTGAGGAATAGAAAAAAAAGCAGAAAGGGTTGCTAATGTCAGGAGAGGGAAATAAGGGACGCTTTTTTAATCGGTTTTAAGGAACATAAGCATTTTCTGCATTTCACACGTGTCATTCGAGACTTGAAGGGATCACTCATACAAAAATCCGAATTCACTTTTGAGTCTTTAAACATGCATGACTTTCTCTCTTCTGTGGAAGACAAATAGGAGTTATTTTGAAGGGGGAAAACGTCTTCAGAATATTTTCTTTTGTGTGCAGATGGAAGAAACAAAATCAAACATAAAGGATTTGGAACGACCTGGTAAGTTTTTAAAAAGTTTCTTATTTTAAACTTTTCTTCTCAATGTTCTTTCCTTTGTCAACAAAAAATAAAATATGTATATATAAAAAACAGTCAATGCTTGCCTTAATTTATTCAATCAGTGGTTCTCGCTGTTGTACGCATTGATTTTAATGTCAAACTAAAATGTCACACTATTAGGTATCACTTCGTCCTATGCAAACTACATCAGCTGAGGATCTTGTCAGTTTTAATATGGACATCACTGCATTTGTTGCAACATAACATTCATAATATTAAAACTGTCAGCTCATTTTGAAATACACTCGCTGGCCACTTTATTAGGTACACCTTCATAGTACCGGGTTGGACCCGTTTTTGCCTTCAGAACTGTCTTAATCCCTTTTGGCATAGATTCAACAAGGTACTTGAAAATTACTCAGAGATTTTGGTCCATAGTGACATGATATCATCATGGAGTTGCTGCAGATTTGTCGGCTGCACATCCATGATGTGCATCGCCTGTTCCATCACATCCCAAACGTGCTCTATTGGATTGAGATCTGGTGACTGTGGAGGCCATTTGAGTACAGTGAACTCATTGTCATGTTCAAGAAATCAGTCTGAGATAATTCGTGCTTTATGACATGGCACGTTATCTTGCTGTAAGTAGCCATCAGAAGATGGATACACTGTAGTCATAAAGGGATGGATAATAAAGCTCGACTTGAGTTAATTGATGGTCAGCAACAGTACTCATGTAGGCTGTGGTATTGACACAATGCTCAATTGGTACTAATGGGCCCAAAATGTGCCAAGAAAATATCCCCCACACCATGACACCACCACCAGCCTAAACTGTTGATACAAGGCGAGATGGATCCATGCTTTCATGTTGTTAATGTCAAATTCTGACCCTACCATCCAAATGGCGCAGCAGAAATCAAGACTTATCAGACCAGGCAACGTTTTTCCAATCTTCTATTGTCCAACTTTAGTAAGCCTGTGTGAATTGTAGCCTTAGTTTGCTGTTGTTAGCTGACAGGAGTGACACCCTGTGTGGTCTTCTACTGCTGTAGTCAATCTGCCTCAAGGTTATTAAGTAGTTATTTAAGTTGCTGTTGCCTTTCTATCAGCTCAAACCAGTCTTGCCATTCTCCTCTGACCTCTGGCATCAACAAGGCTTTTGCACCCACAGAACTGCCACTCACTGCATATTTTCTCTTTTTCGGACCATTCTCTGTAAACCCTAGAGATGTTTGTGCATTAAAATCCCAGTAGATCAGCAATTTCTGTAATACTCAGACCAGCCCGTCTGGCTCAAACAACCATGCCACATTCAAAGTCACTTAAATCACCTTTCTTCCTTATGCTGATGCTTAGTTTGAACTACAGCAGATAGTCTTGACCTTGTCTACATGCCTAAATACATTAAGTTGCTGACGTGATTGGCTAATAAGAAATTTGTGTTAACGAGCATTACCTAATAAAGTGGCCAGTGAGTGTATATATTCAGAACTGTGTGACCACTAACTCTTACAAAGATTTGTGTTGGTCTCAAAGTATGAGAAATGGGTAATGTACACACACACATACACACACACACACACATAAAATAAGAAGCGTTCTTCTGGCAAAGGACAGTTTCTAGTGTGACCTTCGTTGACACAAAGCGTACCCCTGAAGTCTTCTGGGAAGCCTGTTATGAAGAACATCAGACATCTTTCAGCACTCCACCAATGCATCTTTAGATTTACACACCTTTTATTGATTGATTTATTTTTCTATGTCTTGGTAATCCCATACTGCTTCGAAAATATTCAGGTCTGTTGAGGCTATCTCATGACAGTCAGCATTTTATCAGCAATTTTTGTCTCCAAATGTAATTTTACTGTAGAGACAGAGAAACGTACTGCACAATGTAAATCTGTTAATGAACAGTTTCCATATTTTGTGATTCACATGTGTTTTCTGTTTATTTACCGATGTGAATTGCATTATAGGGGACATTGATCTTTGCTCGGTCTACTTTTGATTTTGTACATTCAACTCTACAGTTTAACAAAGTAACTTTTATTGACAGTTTAGTAGTTTGAAATAATATAATGTATAAGAAATAAAAATAAGTCTGTAACAGAAAATGTACCTGAAGTTTATTACAAGGATTTTGTACCATAATATACAACACCAACCCAGACAATATTTCACTTTAAACCAGAGATGCCCAACTAAGAGCCCACAGGTCAAAGTTGTGGTAACCTTTGATTTGGCCCACAACTCATGTGAGAAGTTTTGACATTGAACAAGTTTTGAGATCGTGAATTCAAATTTAATGTAACTCTTTGTTTTATTGTTAAAAGCTAACTGAAAATAAACGTTTCTCTTAAATGGTGTAAATTAATCAGATTTTGTTTAATTATACATACTGTCACCTGTTAATGCAAAGACTTTCGGTGAGCAAATCAAGTCAAAGGCAGATTCTGCTTGACTGGTGTACTGTATTCAGCATTGAACTCCACTGTGTAACAAATGATGTTTTATTGCAATAATTTATCATTTAAAAAAGTTATACTGCATTAATTAATATGATTTGAAGTAATGTTTTCATTTTTTTACATTATGAAATAAATTAGGAAATTAGCCATGCCAACTTTAATGTAAAATAGTTTTGTAGCCTATATTTACCTTCGGCCCACAGTTCTCAATGATATTTGGTTTTTGACCCTTTATATGAAAAGGTTTGGCCACCCCTGCATACTAAAATGTTAATAAAATTCACTTTTTAAAACTTTCAAGGTTAAAAGTTACGGGAAGAAGATCAAGGTCGCATAATGCAATTCAAAAACCTAAATCAACAAAAAAACAGGAATCACAAAATAGGGAAAACTGCTATTTTACAAACATTTTTTACAGTGTATGTTCCAAGATGAACCGACAATATTGAAGTCATATGTCAGTTGTTGTTTTATAGGTTAAAATTATCAACAAACTGTGATCGAAGTGAGATGTATTCACCAAGGAAACTGACTGAAAGTTTAAACTTTTGAATTGCATTTAAATTTTACACATAAAAAGACAATCCAGTCTAAAGAATGCAACCAAAAGTGCAAAAAGCCAACAGATAAAAGTTAGCTAGTAGTAGTTGCCCTCGCTTGATCTTCCTTGAACCTTCCCACGCTGTTCATCCACTAACACCACATCTACGGTTCATATCCTTTCTTTTTTCTTCATCACAATTTGATTCCCACTTTAACGTCATTTTTTATCATTGACAATTTTATGCAAATCGGATGCTAATGCAATAAATACTGTGACATTTTAGCAGTACAATAACAAATATGTGAAACTTCTTTCCCTGTGGGGATACATAAAACAAAGCTGTGCATTACTTGTCCACTAAATAAAATTATTGGTCACACTTTATTTTGATGGTCCGTTTGTTGAATTTAAGTTACATTGCAACTAATTCTCATTAGATTATACTATAAGTAGACTGTTAGGTTGGGGTTAGGGTTGTGGTTAGGGGTAGGGTTAGTGTAAGTTGACATGTACTTGCAAAGTTCTTTATAGTCAGTTAAATGTCTGTTGAATGTCACTATCAACAGATATTAAGTAGACAGTCTACTGATACTTAAATGGACCATCAAAACAAAGTGTTACCAAATTATTTTTTGAAACTACACTTCAGTGTATTAGTCGAGTACTGGAAGACTAATAGTAAAATAGGCGGATATGTAGTTTCAAAGTTACTCATTAAAACTATTTGTTAGTGTAATTCAATACAAAGTGGACCTATTATGCAAAAATCACTTTTATTAGGGGTTTAAGCACAGTTGTGTGGTAACAGTGTGTGAATATAGCCACCCATTTGTGGTCAAAATTAATTAGTTCTATTTTTTATGATCACACTTCACTGTAGAAACACTTTGATTGACATTCTCCTTTTGTATGTGTCATCAGAAGGAGAAAGCCCCGCCTATTATTGACGATTTCTTCCTCATTAGCATAAACAGTGAGTGAGAAGCAGGTGTTCGCCATCAGAGTTTTGAATCTGCTCCATAACTCCACCTTCTCTTAAAAAGAGCACAATTTCATTTTAATTTAAAGAGACAGTCACCAAAACAGCCCAATATGGATCAAGGCCAAAAATGGGGCAGATATAAAAAAATTATTTGTATGGTATTTTGAGCTGAAATTTCAAATACACACTCTAGGGACATCAGAAAGTTGTTTTACATCTTGTAAAAAGGGGCATAATAGGTTCCCTTTAAATAGTTAGTTCACTCATAAACGAAAATTCTGTCATTAATTTCCCTTACGTCTTTCTTCCTTCGTTCATCATCAGAACACAAATTAAGATATTTTAGATGAACTCTCCGTAGACAGCCAAGATAAAAGAACCAGAAATATCAAAACATTCCATGTGACTTTAGTGGTTCAGATGGAATCATACAAAGGCCCAAGATCAAGCTGTAAGAAGAAAAACAACTTTGTTTTATGTTTCAGATTAGGGTGTGCAATACTACGGCAATACAATACTACAATACAACAAAATATAGAAGAGACAAATGACAACACAGGCTCATTGTGAGAATGTGCCCAGTATGCATTTCTGGAGAGTGCAAATTATGTAGCCAGAGTTATTTATGGCTGCATTTCGTCTTTACAATCCTGTTCTTTTTGCGCTACTAGCTGACCGATTACCTCCGTGTGGACAGCTTTTCTGCTGTTATCAGTTTGCCCAGTAACTCGTCGTTTATGTTGGTGAATGTGACATGCAGAGAAGAGTTGACTGTGGTGACCAGAAAGCAGGTAAAACAAAAACAATAGGCAAAAAATAAACATGTAAATAACAGAGTGAGACTGAGGTAAGATCTGATAATGTGGTAAAAAGCGGGGGCTTTTCTTTTTCTGCATTGCTTTTGAAAATACTGTTGGTTGGGTTTAGGGTAGGGGTGATCGGGTCAATTGGTGCTTTTGAAAACACTATTGGTTGGGTTTAGGGAAGGGGGTGGGTTGGAGGATCAGTTGGTCGTTCAGTCGCGAGACCAACCGTCAAGAAAAGAGACTTCAGTAAAGATGTTTGCATGACTGTTGCCCACAGGAGAATATTTAAATCACATTGTCTGTGTTATATTTTATCTGCAACAACATTACTGAACTTATATAGACATGTTTGGACATTAACGTCTGACTGTATAATTATCCAAAGACCTGAGGAGATTTCTCCGCATGAAAGACTCATGAATAGGAGATTAACCCGCTGCTGCTTCTCCAATAAGGTAGGAAATTAAATAGGACAGAGATGTGGTCGATTGACAGGGCTCTTAACTAAGCAACACAACGATCTGTTAACGAGGAAGTAGTATGTCCTAAACCTTGCATACTCTACTGTTACACACTCAAAAGTATATATTTTTCCTTCACAAAAAAAAGTACATACTTTTAGGGCGCAGTATAAGTGTGCGAATTGGGACGCAGCATCAGTCAGTCAGTCAGTGGATTTATATAAGAACAGCAAGCTACATTGAATACATCTTAAAAAGCATACACAGCAGCCTCTGGTGGATTTGCGAAAATAGAAACTGCAAAAAAAGTAGCTCCTGGGATGTATTTGGCACTCTCCAGAAATATATATAGGGGTACATAACTATAATGAGCCTTGGTTGACAAATGAACAAGAGGAGAGGATGATGCTGATAACACTGAAGCTGGAATTGATCATCGGTTCAGCTCTGAATAATGTAAGATCTGTCTCAGCATACAGTATCTCAATGTTTAAGAGAATTTGGATAAAAGTTCAGCAATTACCAAACATTCATCATCAGAAAGAAGACTTGCTGAGGATTGTGCTGTGTGGATGTACAACTGGTCCAAAGCTCACTTTAGAGATGAAATCAAGTTTAATTTACTTGAGTGTATTGGGAAAAATTATGTTCACTATCAAAAAAGCACACCAGAGTTAGTTATTCATACCATTGGCATTTATGCATTTTAACACACTGATTTAAATCACAATTATGGTTGCTTTTCTGCTTACTTGTAAACTGAGCAGCATCAGTTTGTTTATTTAATAGCATTTACACATTGTACTTTCATGCGCAATTCATGAAATTGATATAAAGCATGACGAAATAAGAGGGAAAGGCCTTAATGAAATCCAAACACAAGTGTTCATAAAACATGCATTTGAACATGTTAATACCAGGTGGAAATAAAAAAGCATCTCCGCTGGCCACTTATTATCCAATCGCTGAAAGTTAATGTTATTCCAGACAGAAGCAGAGCTTGAATGTCTAAACGGGGTCATAAAAATAAAGTGTAACCAATGATTCTGTATTATATGGGAAATTTGTCAGGCCTTGAAGCCGGAAAACAAATGCGATGGAAATTATTTGGAGAAAGTCAGTGATGAAAGCTAAACGCCGCAAGTTAATTTGTGAGAAGTGATTAAATGAAAGCCAGACTGACTGTCCTGTAACACGATCTATGCCAGTACAACAAACTCTCCAACATCCAGCAAGTGTTGAAAACTCTGCCACCTACACAGAATTTGCATACGGCTCCGTGTTTCCTTCCTGTCAGTGTCCTTGTGAGCTCTCATGAGAGTGTATAGACACAGAAAAAAATATATGGATCCTGTGGGATGTCCAATCTAACCACAAACGAGGCACATTTCAAACTCAATTAGCCATATAACACTCCTTTTAGAGGAGTCTGAGCACAGCGACGGCACTCTGATCATCGGTATAAAGCACTCAAATCTTATAGACCAGAAAAAAGGCTAACATATCCACCCTATGAGAGCAGCAGGTAGGATCTATTTCTCCAGCCTCCAGATATAAACACTCGAATCAGCAAAGAAACGCCGCCATGAATCACCTTAATGTGTGGTCAATTACATAACTGAAGAGCAAAACTCTTCCACCCCCTCCTGTAACCCCGCGAGGCCCATTTCAGGCGTATACCTTTTAATTCGTACGGAGTGCTCTAACGTAATTCACATATCATTACACCCCAGTGGGTTACAACAATCTCATCTTTTGGGTAAAACTGCTTTTTTAATTTGGGTTCATTTGTTCATAAAGTTTGTAGGCCTAATGTATTATTGGAATGGTTATGTAACTTTACTCGAGTTTACAGAATGCTTGATCCTGATTGGCCAATCACTATTGGTGTAATGAAAGCTAAATTGTTTATTTGAGTACTTAAACATGCTGGATATACTTTAATGTTATATTGCTCTGTATCTTACTTTTTAAAAAATATATATGTTACCTGTTTGTTCAAACTACTTATTTAAAATGAGCTCAAACAACACAGTTCTTGATGGGTTTTTTTGGAGACAACTTAATTTTTTTATGTTCAATCCACTTAAATTTGTAAAACTAATAAGTTAACTGAATCCCTTCATGTTGTCTTAACACCAATCGATTGAGTGGAACCCAGCATTTATTACAGTGTTCGATGAAAGATTAAACAAATATTTTAAAATGAAGGAATAATGATCACTGTAGAGACAGGGTATTATAAAAACTAGATCTTGAACATTATACAGTAGTTCAGGGGCCCACTACTTTCTCTGATCAAATTTTGAAAGCCCACCCCACCTATCTGACATTGTCTCTAAAATGTTTGTATACTCGTTTAAACCTTTATATAAAACCTATATATATATATACACACACAAAAATATATAAAACATTTGTTGTGCTATCTATCTATCTATCTATCTATCTATCTATCTATCTAACTGTCTGTCTGTCTGTCTGTCTGTCTGTTTATCTATCTGTCTGTCTGTTTATCTATCTCTCTGTCTGTCTATCTATCTATCTATCTATCTATCTATCTATCTATCTATCTATCTATCTATCTATCTATCTATCTATCTATCTA
>CAIGQQ010038995.1:2697037-2708452 GCA_903798035.1 Danio albolineatus
GGATGGATGGATGGATGGATGGATGGATGGATGGATGGATGGATGGAGGGAGGGAGGGACGGAGGGAGGGAGGGACGGACGGACGGACGGACGGAGACAGACGGACAGACTGACAGACAGACAGACAGACAGACAGACAGATAGATAGATAGATAGATAGATAGATAGATAGATAGATAGATAGATAGATAGATAGATAGATAAACAGTTAGATAGACAGACAGACAACAATCAACATACTTTTAGAAATTGCTTGCAAATTTGCACTAATAATTACAAAGGAATGACAAGCAGCAGTTTAATTAAATTGTAAAATTATTTTCTAGTCAAATGTGCTCTATTTTATCCAATATTAAACAAATTCTAAATTTTAATTCAGTTTTTTGGTTTTCTTTTATTGTAAAACACGTTGTGACTTCTCCGTGAAAGATGCTATATAAACCTTTATTCACTTATTTTAATTTAATAAATTTACATGGCCATTATATGAGACTATAGATTATTCTAAGACATAAACTATTGATAAATAGATGAAAAAATAAATAAATATGTATTTATTTTTTATAATATTAATTGTATTATATTTGTTATTTATTTATACATGAGATTATATAATTTTAAGACTTAAACTATTAATAATAAAATGAAAAAAAAAATTCATTCATTTTATTTTTGGCTTAATCCCTTTATTAATATGGGATTGCCACAGCAGAATGAACCGCCAATTTCTCCAGCATACTTTTAAGCAGCGGATGCTCTTCCAGCTGCAACCCATCACTGGGAAACACCAATACACACTCATTCACACACATACACTACAGACAATTTTAGCTAACTCAATTCACCTATACCACATCTTTGGACTTGTGGGGGAAAACTGGAGCACCCGGAGGAAACTCACGCAAACACTGGGATAACATCCAAACTCGACACAGTAAGGCCAACTATATATATATTTGTTAATAATATTAATTCTGTTATTTGTATTATTTATTTATTTATGAGACATCGGCCTAGTTTCACTAACAGGGTTTCGCTTATTTAGCTTAAGCCAGGATTAGACGTTAGTTAAATTAGGCTATTTAAGACACATTTATAAAAACAGCCTTAGAAAAATACATTACTGATGTGCACCTGGAGTCGAAAAATGACACTGACATATTTTAAGATATTATAAAAATATAAAAATTATTTAATTATTTAAAAATTTATTAAAATATTATAAAAATTATATACAAACTCCAAAATGACTTTTGCTGCTTGTTTTAACCTACTTATTTAAAATGAGTTGAAACAAGCGTTCTTTTGTGACAACATAATTGCTTATACGTAAAACAAATTTAACTTAATTTATTTGTGTGATGAAGATGACAAGATGAAGGAACATTGTTTTTACAGTGTATATATATATATATATATATATATATAAGTAAAAGTATCTATGTTTAAAAAATATTTTGTAAAAAAATAATAATAATAATATTTAATAAACAGATATTTTTATTCTTTATTTATGTTTATTTAGTTGCACCTTTGTATTGTATTGCACTGTATTGTATTTCAGTTTTTTGTAACCAATTCACCTATCCCACGTCTTTGGACTTCTGGGAGAAACCAGTGCACACGGAGGAAACCCTCGCAACCACGGGGAGAACATGCAAACTCCACACAGAAATGCCACCTGACCCAGCCAAGGCTCAAACCAGCAACCTTCTTGCTGTGAGGCGATCATGCTACCCACTATGCCACCATGGTGCCCTAATTTAATTTAATTTAATTTAATTTAATTTAATTTAATTTAATTTAATTTAATAATTTAATAATTTAATAATTTAATAATTTAATTTAATTCAGTATATGGTGGTTGATTCTGCTGTGGTGACTCTTAATAAAGTTGAAAGTGAGTGAGTGAGTGAGTGAGTGAGTGAGTGTGCGAGCGAGCGAGCGAGCGAGCGAGTGTGAGTGAGTGAGTGAGTGAGTGAGTAAGTAAGGGAGCACCCACTCCAGTATAGTTCCCTATGTTACCATCAAATAAAGGCATTCATCACAGGAAATCAAAACTCTAATCGAACAAGTAAAACTGCAAACGAAACATGAACCACAGCAAACTAACATTGTGTGTCGTTCAAACTTCCAGTTTAAAAAAAGAAATTCACCATAGCGGAAAGCAACGTGTGCTTAAGATACACATGACACGTTCCTGAGAGCCGTACAATCCAGCTGTATTTATTACCAACAACTTCATCGCGCTGTCGCTTCTCATTTCTTCAGCTTTAATTCAGCTTCCAGTGGCCCACAGTGAGAACGTCTGATCAACTAACCTGACAGCTTCAGCCTCAGTTAGTCCACAGTTTCTCTCACACTCCTCATCAGCCTCCGGACATGATAATGTCAGCAACGTGTCCAAGCGGCACATCAGATCTTCATCACCGATCGGACAGGCAGAATTAAGCTGGACTTTTTAAGATACTTTATGAAGCGGTATCTAAACCCCAATATTTACCTTTGGTGATCGTTGGCGCTCTGACACATTGTGGCTCATGACAGGTGACACAACACCTTTGAGTGCTTGACAGCAGCTTAGTGAAATGTCAGGTGACAGCGTGTATGCCGAGGCAGTCGATAACGCTCTCACGGGTTCGAATGGGAATGCCTGTTAAGCTTACGAGTGTGGGCTGAAGATTTCCATCAAAGATCAGGTAGTGAGTTGCCATGCTCACTATTTCTATACACATCTACCTACATTTGTGTTGCAACATTCACTGCCGTTTTCAGCTGAAATTCACAACAGCGGCAGTGAAACAGTAACAACTTTTTATTTCTATTCCGGTGAAAGTTATCATTTTTGTTATCTTGTCCTTCTGGAGATTTTTTTTAATTAAAAATAAAGATATCCCCTATAATGAAACAAAATATGTCCCCATTCTTCAAACATATAAACGTAAGATAGATCAAGTTTTTTTTTTTTTTTTTTTTTTTTTTTTTTCCGAATCTCAGAAATCTGCACACAATACATACAAAATAGTTATGTATGAACAGGGCACCATTTATTTTATTAATTTGCAAATTATTATTATTATCTAAATTTCCTCTATTTGATTTAAATTTTAAATTTTAAAAGTGTAGGCTGATATTTGATTTTAACGTATTTGATATGTTCGCACACTGTCTATTATTTGAGGAAAGGATTGGGTCAGTCCATCATACAGCGTGATTCCACCTATCATGCCTTCTCTTACTGCACGTTAATAACAGATACTGTTTGAATTTAATTTTTTGTTCTATGATGCACTTGGTTAGCCTACACTTGACTGGACCTTTCTTGCTGTAGAGCCGGAATAAATGTTGGGAAAAAGTGAAAAAACAGGATATCTGGTCACCCTTATGCGTGATTAAAACAGGACTACTCGAAATACAGATTGAGCTACAGCCCCTTTGAGCCATAGTTTAGTGGCATCACTGTTTTTGAACAGCAGTAAACCGAAAGGAATTCTTCATATTATCGGCATATGGAAGCATAATGCAAAGAGGCGTTTCCTGCTATATGGTGCAAATTAATTATTCAGCCAATTAAGGGTCCCCTTTTTTCAAGGTCCCTAGAGCTTCAGCCCCACCTAATCCGGCCCTGTGTATGAATAACAAAATATGGAAACTGTTGACTATAAAATAATTGACTGGACTTCATTAAACATGTACACAGACATCACTTATATGCAATAAAATTGCAGGTTAACAATGTCTGTATATTATAACTTATATTTCATTGTAACTTTAACTTCATCTGACTGTAATGCAATAATGAGTACCTTTCGTAAAGCTGCTTTGAAACAATAATTATTGTAAAAAGCCCTATACAAATAAACTTGAATTGAATAAATAAATATAAATGTGTTTCTTATTTCCTATTTTTTCCCATTTAAACCCTTAAAAAAAAATCTTTTTTAAAATATATTTTTTACTCTGTTTTTTTATTAAACTTGTTTTATTAGTTTTTCATTGTTTTATTAAACACCCACTATAATTCACACACATACACAACGGCCAATTTTGTTTACCCAATTCACCTAGACATTCACATAGAATTGCAAATGACCCAGCCGGGACTCGAACCAGCCACCTTCTTGTTGTGAGGAAACAGTGCTAACCACTGAGCCACCTAGCAGCCTATGTTTATTTTATTATTGTTTATGTAAAGCACTTTGAATTACCATTGAGTATGAAATGTGCACTCAAAAATATCCCGCTGCTTTTTCAAACTACTTATTTAAAATGAGTTGAATCAACACAAGTTTGTTTTGTGTTGTTTTGAGGGGAGAGACAACTTAATTGTATTTGTTCAATCCACTTAAATTTGTAAAAAAATAAAATAAAATAAAAAGTTAACTTAATCTATTTGTGTTGGGAGAACATGGAATTGTGTGGAACCCAGCATTTTTATAAATAAACCTGACTTGCATGAATGAATGTATGAATGAATATGAATGAATGATAAAACAAGTAAACTTGCCCCAAAACATGTTGTGTACACAAATAGATAAAACAAATAATAATTACAATAAAGGTCACACTTTATTTTGATGGTCCGTTTGTTGAATTTAAGTTACATTGCAACTGATTCTCATTAGACTATAAGTAGACTGTTAGGGTTGGGGTTAGGGTTAGTGTTAGTTGACATGTACTTGCAAAGTTTCTTATAGTCAGTTAAATGTCTGTTGAATGTCAGAATCAACAGATATTAAGTAGACAATCTACTATTACTCAAATGGATCATCAAAATAAAGTGTTACCACAATAAATATTAACAATAATCACAGAATTCGTAATAGGGTCCCACTTTATATTAAGTGGCCTTAACTAATATGTATTTACACTGTGATTAAGAATATTTTACAGTGTACTTATTGTGTAATACATGTTTTTACATTGTACTTATGATTGATTAAATACATGCATGTAATTACATCTGTAATCAATTTCTGTAATTGCATCTTTAATTACACTGTCAACCATCCCTTACACATTAACCTATCCTTAAACCTAGCTATACCACCAAACCTGTTCCTAAACCTACGCGTATCCCACCTCAATAGCACCAGAAGTGATCTGCAATACATTATGAACACAGTACAGTAAGTACACTGTATTTATTTTTTAATGCAGGTACATAGTAGTTAAGACCACTTAATATAAAGTAGGACCCGTAATAGTTTTAATAGGTTATAAAGGGAGTTGTATTGTTTTAATGGAAACTGTGATGGTTCCTGTCAGCTTTCTATTGCTGCCATCTTAAAAACATTCATTCATTCATTTTCCTTCAGCTGAACTGCCAACTATTCCGGCATATTACACAGCGTATGCCTTTTAGCCGCAACCCACTACTGGGAAACACCCATACACAATTATTCACACACTCATACACCAATTTAGTTTATTCAATTCACCTATAGTGCATGTCTTTGGACTGTGGGGGTAACAGGAGCACCCAGAGGAATCTCAGGCTAACACAAGAAGAACATGCAAACTCCACACAGAAATGCCAACTGTTCCAGCCAGGACTCAAACCAGCAGCCTTCTTGCTGTGAGGTGACAGTACTAACCACTGAGCCACTGTGCCGCCCAATCTTAAAAACAGCTGTCTTGTTTCAATAGTTTTCATGCATCTGTAGTAAAACCATTATTAGGGCGGTGTTGGCTTCTATTGTTTATTTCAGCTGGGATGATGGCGACAAATGAAGCATTAACCCTTTAGCTCAACCCAGGCTCATTCTGAGAATGTAGTCCCGAGTACGTTTCTGGAGGCTGCGGAATATGTCCCGTCAGGTACGTCTTTTTGCACTTTTTGCTTTGGCAAGTCCACGAGAGGCCGCTGCGGACGCTTTTTGAGATCTCAAGTGTCTCTCGCGAGTGACGTTCGCGCCTGGCATTCTCGCGTATACCCACCAAAGGCCGCTGTCGGACGGCCATTTTTTGCTGACTAAAAGACTGACTGACCATCTGATCGGACTGACCCACCCTCCCCCTTCCCTAAACCCAACCAAAATGATCGATTGACGCACCCACCCTCACACACACTTCCCTAGACCCAACCAACAGCTTTCAAAAATGCAATCCATAACAAAACTAAACCACCTCGTCTCATTTTTACCACATTTTCAGACTTCACCGCGTTCTCACCCTGTTGTTTACTGGTTTACTTCGTTATATGGATTCTGTGTTTGTCTTACCTGCTTTCTGGAACCGCTCCTCGCCGGACTCGAACCCCAGCGTCATCGTGGTGGTCAACTCCTCTCCGCGTCTCGAGTCCGCCGACAAACACGGCGAGCTAACGGGACAAACTGGTTGCAGCGGTAAAGTCGTCCACACGAGGCGGTCGGCCGGTATAAGCACGATAAGAAACGGCGTCACACCGCCCCGTATCGTTCGTTAAAAAAAAACGAAACGCAGCCGTACGTACCTCTGACCACGTAATGTGCGGTCTCCAGAAACGTACTCGGGACTACGTTTTCACAATGAGCCTGTGTTGCTTTAGCTCCTCTCATCAACTATTTCCTGAACTATACAACAACACGCACATGAACCAAAGTAGTCAAACATCACCACAGTCTTGTATACTTCCTCAGCTTTGGTTCCACAATTTGCACACGATTTCATTTAGAGATGTGTTTCTTATCTTCGATGAGCGATTTGTATTTGGCCTGAACAGCATCTGTGTGTTGGTGTGAGTGTGTGTCTTTCCGTGTGTGTCGGGAAATGGGGCTCTTATTGCTGCTCGGATGAAGAAAAGCAGTGTTTTAATCGGAGGCTCATTCCCATTACAGAGTTGACGGGATTCATAACAGTTAAGCGGAGAGAGCCTGGGGGCCGGCCGAGGCCTGATGGCTCCTAAATTGGCTCTTTTGTTGGACATGCATTAAGGAGGACGGCTGACCTTGCCTGCGCCGGCTGGAAATAGCGGTGAGAGACACGGCCTTTGTGTTGCGAGTGAGCCCGAAGGTGCAGCACAAATCACACTGTCAACTTCGGCACATGTCAAGAGAAAAGTGGTACACGGAACCACAGACATGCAATTGACACGCACTTACATAGCACTCAAGAAACATGTATAGAAATACACCTCTATAAAGGAGAGCGATCGTGAAGCCAGACATCAGCGCTGTGTAGAAATGAAAGCTGGAACTTCAACTAGAAGTGTGCTTCTGGTGGCTAATTAACTGGTAACTTTACTTTTAACCAATTAAAATTATTAATTATATTAATGATGTCTTGTGATGATATCAACACAGCCTCATTGTGAAAACGTAGTCCCACGAATGTTTTTGGAGACCGCATATTACTTGGTCAGAGGTTACTTGCGTTTCATTTTTTAGACGAATGCTATGGGGCAGTGTGACGCCGTTTCTTTTCGCGCTTACCAGCCGACTGCTTGACTCGTGTGGACGACTTTCCCGCTGCAACCAGTTTGTCCCGTTAACTCGCTGAGTTCGTCGGCGTACTCGAGACGCAGAGAGGAGTTGACCATGATGACGGGGTTTGAGTCCGGTGAGGAGTGCTTTCAGAAAGCAGGTAAGACAAAAACAGAATCCAAATAATGAAATAAACCAGTAAATAACAGAGTGAGAATGTGGTAAAGTCTGAGAATGTGGAAAAAATGAGACAAAGGCTTTTATTTTATTCTGGATTGCTTTTTTGAAAGTTGTTGTTTGGGTTTAGGGAAGTGTGTGGGTGGGTCAATCAATAAAATTTTGGTTGGGTTTAGGGAAGGGGGAGGGTGGGTCAGTCGATTGGATGGTCAGTCAGTCATTCAGTCAGCCAGCCAAACAGTCAGCCTCTGGTGGGTTCACGCGAGAACGGCAGGCGTGAACGGCACTCGCGAGAGACATTTGAGATCTCAAAAAGCATCCGCAGTGGCCTCTCGTGGATTTGCGAAAACAAAAAGTGCAAAAAAACGTACCTGCCGGGACGTGTTCCGTGGCCTCCAGAAACGTACTCAGGACTACGTTCTCAGAATGAACCTGGGTTGGATGATATTTTGAACCCGGCACTGTTAGGTCTTGATGCCTAATTCCGATTTCTTGCCTTTATCTGATTTTTATTGCCTGTTCGTTTACACAATCTTTTAATTGTGACTCATATTTGATTCATGTATTTACACTTGCCATACAATTTACGACATTGCGCATGCGTAAAGGCGAGTTCTAGAGCAGGTTCGCGCTTCAGACTGCAAAAAAAAAGGGAGCAAACATTTAACAAACGGAGCAATGGAACAAACAGAAAACCAAGCAGCTTACTATGATGCCGATCGGTTAAGGATGATGGCTACTGGACATGACCAAACTGAATGGCATTATTTGTGCTTTATATGTATGATGGGTATTATGATGTGCATCATATCGATAAATTATTTATTTTAACTCTTTCTCTGCGAGACAAAATGCCTCCCTGCCATTGACGAGTTTCACTGCAATCCGTGTTTTAGGTGTATTACAGTAGGGGAAGCCCTAACGAAAGTCCTGAGTGAGGTACGCGATGTCAGATGCTCCAGGAAACTAAGACTGTGGATAAAATTAAATGTTTATACCGTTATACAACCTTCTCTTGGCTTAATCCCTACCGTTTTAGATCTTGTCTTGACAAGAGATCAAAATAAAGAAGCTGTCATTGTCACTGTGTCAGACTGCACACCTAACATAGTAAGCTACCTAGAGGACTGTGCAGGACTGTCATCTCACCACACGAAGGTCGCTGGTTTGAGTGCCAGCTGGGTCAGTTGGCATTTCTGTGTGGAGTTTTCCATTTGTTTTTCTTATACTGTGATGACATACAGCTAATGTATAATTTACAGTAAACTAAATCCATTAATGATGTAAAATAATACAAAATGCTTAAATGTGATAGGGGACATTTCATTCTGTCAATTACTAATTGCTTAATATTTTGTAAAACTTCATAAACTACTAACATATGTGACAATAACTGACATTTTCCACCATTTGGCGCTAGCTCAAGATGCTAACGTCAAACCAGATACCACAAGGCATGGTAAAAACCAATTTTTAAAAACATTTTACTGTAGCGTCATTCAAAAGTGAATGACACATTCACTGTAATAGCACAATAATTGAATTGACAAATAATTATACTGGTGTATACTAAACATTTTGTACACATTCAAACAGCAACTAAAAACTCATCTCTTCCACAATCACATGAATAAAACCAGGTCCCCTTTACTCTCCCCAAACCACACCACACTATAACTTTTAAAATATGATAAATTCTGAGTGTGCCTCACACAGTTGAGTGGGCTTGACAAACCACACTATTTCATCTAAACAAACAAACAAACAAACAAACAAACAAACAAACAAAACAAACAAAACAAAACAAACAAAAAACATCAGTGGGCTTGATAAACCACCTGTGAACACACAATCTCTCTCTATCTTTCTCTCAACCCCTCACCCCTACCTTCCTAACACTAGCACTTTATTCTCTGAGCACAAACAGTTCATTAGTGTAATTAGCACTTCTTGTGTGTATTGCCTCTTTTTGTTGAATCACTGAATGCGCCCTCAATTGTAAGTTGCTTTGGACAAAAGTGACGGCTAAATGACAAAGTAAATGTAATTTAAAAAAATAATTTATTGTAAAAAGCACATTTCTCTTCTATGTTTATAGTCTTCAGGTATTACTTTCAGTTATGATTCATTTCAGCATCAACGTCATATGCTTCCATAAAATAAAAAATTAATAAAAATAAAAAATAAAAAATTAATAAAATAATAAAAAGTATCAAACACAAAACCTGACATAACAAAACTAGAGCACTTTCATTGTAATCAACAAAGATGTCTCCATTTATATTTATAAATTTTTATAAGTGTGCCATGCCAGTTTTGTCAAATCACTTGCTGGCAGTGTCAGCATGGTGCTAAGCAAACAAAGCTCTTGTTAGGCTTTTATATTCTACTCTTGAATATTAATAACTGAAAAATGTGAATACATACAATGAGACTGCATTAAATAAACAGAGTAAATAGAAAATGGCAGACCAAGAGGCTGAATGTGGAGGGAAAAAGTATGAGCGAACAAAAGATAAAAGATAACGAAATGGGTTATTGGGGAGGAAGGATATTAGAGAGGAAGAGGATATGGAGCAATTTGCCATTCAAAAATACAGCAAACAGAAGAGAATAGCTCTTAATATAGCTGATTTATAGTGTTTCTCAAGTAGTTGGTATTTCAGGACTCAACTTCACAAAAGCAAATAGAGAATTACAAGGCCTTTGATGTTTTCTCCACCTTTCTCCTCTTTTTATAAGCTGAAAAGTCGATTTCTTGATTATGCAAGAGTATTATTGGATATAATCAATGTAATTATTTAAAAAAATAATTTAGTATTGCTTTTTCAGAAACTTATGAACAGATAGGATGATATTTTTCAGTTATAAATCATTCTAAATTAACTAAAAAAAAATGTTTTCTTACACTAAAAAATTGGCATTAAGCATGGTAATAACAAATGATTTGTGTGAAATTTTGAGCCAAAATTCACAGACATTCTGCAGACCTGAGGTTCATATTACATCTTGTAAAAAAGGGATAGGGTGGTTTTAAATATGCAGCACTCCTGTTGAAAACACTCGAAAATGTAAGCTTCAGAAAAAGACTTTGGTGGACACATGACCCAAGTGTTTAAGAATGTACCACATCATTTATCGATTGAAATACTGCAGCCAGTGCTGTACTGTATATGGATCACAAGTGGCCAAAACTTAGAGCCTTTTTTTTCTTCTTCATTTTTTTGAGATGTAATTCCACACTAGATGGAAGGCTGACAGGTCTGTGCTGCAGTTGTGTGAATGTTTTGCCCTCCAGGTCTCTGTACCAGTCTCTTCAGTGAAAACTGTATGAACTTTATACTTATCTACGCATACTGTATCGAAAGGGGTCACTACAATAGAGTAAAAACAAAAGTATAGAGAACTAGCGACTTGAGTTCAACAATTCCTGTGATGTCAAGTAATTTATCTTTACCTAAAATAATAAAAATACTGATTAAATAGAAAACATGAAGGGTTAGATTTACTAACAATTTGAATCCACGCAGTGTTTTAACAGTAAAACATCAGCAGTCAGCAGGAATCCACAGTGATGTTTGCTGCTCACCTGGTTGAATTTAAACTTTTACTTTCAGGTGCAAAATGTATGAAAGGAGTGTATTTAAATGAGTCACGCAACACACATTTCTATGGTTCATGATTGTTAGTTTAGCGCACAAGACATAGTAATTAAATATCTATTAATGAATTAAAACCATAGCTGTAATCTGATTACAAACCCACAAATATTTGTTTAATGGAGTAAATGAATAATAAAATTCAGTTATATATATATATATATATATATATATAT
>CAIGQQ010038995.1:2708852-2737433 GCA_903798035.1 Danio albolineatus
ATATATAGTGTTACCTATTCTGTGTTATAATGATTTTGCAACTTAATTTGGTTGCAAACTTGAAAAAGCTAATTATTTTAGAAAATTAGCTTAGGTCAATATCACTATAATACTCTTTACCAAGATAGAAGCTTCAGGAGTAATCCATTATACCTGTTAAAGTTACATTTTGGAGGTTAGGTCAATATCACGATAATGCTATCATGACAAAAGCTTCAGGAACTAATCCATTATACTTGTTAAAGTAACTTTTTGCAGATTAGGTAAATATTGCAATAATACCGTATATAATGATAAAAGCTTCAGAAATTCATCCATTACAACTGTTAAAGTAACTTTTTTAGGAAGACTTTATTTTGATGGTTCCTATTGCACATATTATTGACTTAAAATTGCATTGCAACAACATGCCAATTACTTCTCATTTGAGTATTATTTGACTGTCTGCTGAATATATGCTGATACTGATGCTTCAACAGACATTTAACTGACTATAAGAAAGTTTGCAGGTACATGTCAACTAACCCTAACCCAACCTAACAGTCTACTTATAATCTGTTGAGAATTGGTTGGCATCTAGATGCAATGTAACTTACATTCAACAAAATGCATTAAAGGGACCATCAAAATAAAGTGATACCACTTTTTTTGCAGCTTAGGTCAATATAGCGATAATACCATATACCATGATAAAATCTTTATGAATTAATCCATTATACCTGGTAAAGTAACTTTTTTGCAGCTTAGGTCAATATCGCGATAATACTGTATACCATGATAAAAGCTTCAGGAAAGAATCCATTATACCTGAAAAAGTTATTATTATTACTTTGCAGCTTAGGACAAGATCACAATAATATCATATACCATGATAAAAGCTTCATGAATTAATCCATTATACCGGTTAAAGTAACAGTTTTGCAGCTTATGTCGATATCGCGCTAGTACCGTATACTTTGATAGAATCTTCAGGAAAGAATCCATTATACCTGATAAAGTTATTATTTTTTGCAGCTTAGGCCAAGATCACAATAATATTGTATACCATGGTAAAGGTTTCAGGAATTAATCAATTATACTGTACCTGTTAAAGTAACTTTTTTGAAGCTTAGGTTGGTACCGTGATAATACAGTTCATCGTGATCTTCAGGAATTAATTTGTTATACCTGATAAAGTTATTATTATTATTTTTTTTTTTTGCAGCTTAGGACAAGATCACAATAATATATCATGATAAAAGCTTCAGAACTTAATTCTTATACCTGTTAAATTAATTTAGGTCAAAATCAAAATCGTGATACCATATACCGTGATGTGGTATACTGGGATAAAAACTTCAGGAATTAATCTATTGTACCTGTTAAATTAACTTTTTTCCCAGCTTAGGTCAATATCACGATAAGACAGTTAACCATAATAAAAGCTTGAGGAATCCATCCATTATATCTGTTCAAGTAATTTTTTTCAGCTTTGGTCAATATCGCAATGATATCGTATATCATGATGAAAGCTTCAGGAATGAATCCATTATACCTGATAAAATTACTTTTTTTGCAGCTTAGGTCAAGATCACGATAATACCGTACACCATGACAAAAGCTTCAGAAATTAAATGCAACAAAAAAATTTGATACATTCATAAACCTACATGCAAACTAATTTGCATATTACGTTAGTAGTTAAGAAAACGAGTTGCTGATTCTGAGTTCTCTTTAATTTGTGCATTATCACTAGATCAAGTTCCACTCTCACTGGCACCTTTATAAGACGGCGGACTCGCACTAATTTGCCCTGTTTAGTAAGTCTGGCCGTAAATCTTCAAATTGACCTTTGAGGAGCTCTGAGTTGATCTGTGTATTGTGCTGTTGGTCTGGGCAGGGGTTTTTGTTAGCCGCGTTTACAGGCTGTTGAGAAGCATCATCAGGATGCAGGTCCTTCTCTCTGCACGGCAAACTCTTCTGATGAAGAGCGAATACAAATCTCATCACTCTAGATTCCAATCCCCCCTCCGCTGCTCCCAGCATGTTAAATCTATCATTTTCCATCAGGTAAAAGATGAGGGGGGAAAAAGAAAGAAAAGAAAGGAAGGATGGAGCGAGGGGCTGAATGAAACCTGGGTTAACCCTTGCATGTCATGCCTATAATGCAAGTCTGTGTGGAAACACCATTCGTGCAGGGAAATTCTCTATTTTTTTTTCTTACTTTCTTTAATTCTTTCTTTCATTCTTTCCTTATTCATTTGTTCTTTCTTTTTTCTTTCTTTTTCATTTTTAAATTCTTTTATTCTTTCTTTCTTCCTTTACTTTTTCTTTTTTTACTTCTTTCTTTCTTTTTTCTTTCTTTCTACACTTTTTTCTTTACTTATTTGTTCTTTCTTTAGTTATATGTTCTTTCTTTACTTCTTTTTTTCTTTTTAAATTCTTTTTTCTTTCTTTCTTCCTTTTCTTTTTCTTTCTTTACTTCTTTTTTCTCTTTCTTTCTTTCTTTCTTTCTTTCTTTCTTTCTTTCTTTCTTTCTTTCTTTCTTTTTTTCTTTCTTTCTTTCTTTCTTTCTTTCTTTCTTTCTTTCTTTACTTCTTTATTGTTTCTTTCTTTACTTCTTTATTTCTTTCCTTCTTTCCTGTTTTTTTTTTTTTAATGTGACCATGGACCACAAAACCCGCCATAAGGGTCACTCTTATTTTTATTTTGATCGGAAAGCTGAATACATAAGCTTTCCATTGCTTGTATAGTTTGTTTTGATAGGACAGTATGTGCTTAAGATAAAGTCATATTCCAATTTTGCATTATTTTATTTCATAACTCAAGTTGGCGGTTCATTCCGCTGTGGCGCCCCTGATTAATAAAGGGACTAAGCCGAAAAGCAAACGAATGAATGAATATTTCACATATGCTCCTTTTGAACTTTACAAACAATTAAACAACCTTGAAATAGTACTAGTAAAAGCAGTTTTTATTCAAAAATAGTATATTATTGATGTAATAAAAAAACACTGACATATTGCATGGTTTTAGAAGGAACTCTAAAGACTGAAATATTGGCTACCAACAATTTAGCTCCGCCATCATACAAATAAATACTTACTGTATTTACTCCCAAGACCATTTATCGAAGTTGATATTTAGGTGCACCATGTTGGTGTTTCATAACATCTAATTTGTGCGAGGTGGGTCATTAACTCAATGCTCAACCCCAAATCTGGAGGACCAGGACATACTAAAGACAATTTAGCTCACCCAATTCATCTACAGCACATGTCTTTGGACTTGTGGGGGAAACTGGATCACCAAGAGAAAACTAACACAGACATAGGGGGAACATGCAAACTCCACACGGAAATGCCAACTGACCCAGCCTGGGCTTCTTGTTGTGAGGCGACAGCGCTACTAACTGACACTGTACCGCCCTTATCATACAAAAAAATTGCATTTTAAAATATATTCAAATAGCAACGATTTACTTTAAATTGTAATTACATTTTACAGTGATTTGTTTCACTGTGTTTTTGCACAAGCATTCACAGTGGGCATAAGAGACTCCTTCACCCAAAAATTAAAAGCTGTATAAAAACATTGGCTGTATTTTACATATAATCTGCAGAGTGCAAAACAGTAGCTCTGACATTCTGCTAATTATCTAATTTCACCAAAATTGCATCATTATTTACTTTCTGTTTGGTTTAGAATATAAAGGAAAATATTTATGCTTGTTTTTGTCAATGCAATGAAAATCAATTAAAACCACAAACAGCTTGGTTACCATCATCCTTGAAACGACGTGAGGGTCAATTATGAGCGCATTTTCATTCATGGAGTAAATGAACTCTCTCTTTAACCATTGAAAGCAACTGCGAATAGCAAGGTGTAAAATTGTAGCAGAAAACGTATAGAGCGTCAGCGAGGAACACACAGAGAGAGTGTTGCATTGAGATGCTCTGTCACCATGAGGTGAACTCATCTCCACCACAACAAACAACGGGTCATTAACGTCCACAGAAAAATGCTCCAATCTCCCATTACCCAGCCAATCATCACTCTCTCTCCCTCTCTCTCTCTGTGTGTTGTGAGGAAGGGAGTCAGTGCGTGATGATGTGAATGAAGAGCCATTATGCTACTGTCAAACTAACTGCAGCTTTCTGCCAGACAAAGAGACTTTCATTCCCAAACCGAGGGTAAAAAAACTAAGAAAAAGAAACTGCTCGTCCCAACTTAAGCTAAGTTTACACTGTGTTTTCACTTTAACATGAAAATGATCATCCATGTCTTTACACTATGTTTCAAACATCTCCAAACAATACACAACCAAAGAAAACTATATCAGGAGCAAAATAAGACTTTATAGTACACAAATATAGCCTTGTCTCTGCAATTATTATTAAACAAAACACAAATTATTATTTTTATTATTAAATAAAACACAAATACAAATTATGATGGGGTTTGTTATGAACTAGAATTAAATTATATTGTGAAATTTTTTTTAAAGTCTTATTTAAGTTGATATAGGAACATATACTGTAAATAACTATATAATTATAGAATAAAATAAAACACAACTTCCATTTAGTTTGACAAAATCCTAGATCTAGTATTAAACTGTAAAGTAAAAAATCTCTTTAACCAATTTAGAAAGGAGCAAGATTTTTTTATTAATTTTGTAAAAAGCTGGGGTGCCGGAAAAAAACATAAAATAAAGTCTGTTAAATTACAGAAATTTACCATAAAATAAGGGATATTAAATTACAAAGATTTACCAGAAATTTTAATTTAAGTAAATTTCTGTAATTTAACAGCCGTTATTATACGTTGCTGGTTGGAAACAAACCATAAAATTATTAATTAAATGAATTAAATTTTTTCAAGAATAAAGATTTCACTTAGATGTTTTGTCATGTACAGTTGAAGTCAAAATTATTAAACCCCCTGAATTATTAGCCCACTTGTTTTGATTTGGCGGAGAGAATTTTTTTCAACACATTTCTAAACATAATAGCTTTAATAGCTAATTTCTAATGACTATATATTATATAATATTAACTAGATGTTTATCAAGACACTTCTATACAGCTTAAAGTGACAAATAAGACTTTCACCAGAAGAAAAAATATTATCAGACTTACTGTGAAAATGTCCTTGCTCTATTTAACATAATTTCGGAAAAATATTTTGAAAAAAAAAAAAAATCAAAGGGGGGCTAATAATTCTGATTTCAACTGAATTCCCTCTTTTCTAAAACTGCTTTAAATCGAACACAAATGTAATTTAATGTAATTTTCAAACTAATTAGCATCAATTTTGAACTAATTAGCATTAGTTTAATTTAATAATGTAAAAAACAACAACAAAGGTCTCTCGTTTGGAATGAACATGAAAGTTTGCATTATATTTTTGTAATCAAATGTAATTTTATTGATTGACTGATTGACATATACTTACTATTCTTACAAGTACAAGGCTTTGTACCACACTTGTGTTTCTGTCTCCATTTAAAACATTTGACTTCATTTCAATTGATCAATGTATCTTTTACAGTATATGTTTGTTTACCTGCAAGCTACCATGATCAAGCAATAATCTGATTTGTTGCTTGCATGTGATTTTGAACTATTATAATGGGTTTAACTTTATTTGTGTAGACTCAGGATGTGACTTCTGCCATCTGAATTTCTTTAAACTTAAGGTGTGCCTTTTAAAAATAAAACAACACTCAGAACAATGGTCATATGTCAGGAGCTTGACAAATCAGTGAAGGGTATGCAATGATCCAGAAGAGCCAATCAGTAAGTGAATGTACGCAGCCATGCCTCTGCTTACAAAAGCCTCTGTTTTGGCCCATCTACAGTGAAACACAACTCCAGTTTTAGCTAACCTAGTTTGCAACATTATTTGTTGTTATTAAAACAGACTGAAACAGAGCATACAGCATTTCCAAAAGGCTGTGGATGCCAGGCATAACTCCAGCAAAAGTTGTATGTTTTAAAATTTTTATTTACTACACTACAAAAAAACAACTACACTTGTCTTGTATGTATTCTGATTATCTAAAAATTCTTAAAACATGTAGCACTTTTCAATCCGGGCTCATTCTGATTACGCACCCAACAAGCAAAATACCACTCAGGAGACATGTTTTTAGCAGTTTTTGTTTTTGCGTATCTGCCAGAGGCCACTGTGTATGCTCTTTGAGATCTCCAATTTCTCTCATGAGTGCCATTCGGTCCTGCTTTTCTTGGGTAAATCCATTACTGACTGACTGACTGACCAAACATCCGACTGACCCACCTACCCCCTTCCCTAAACCCAATCGCAGTGTTTTCAAAATCAATCCAGAAAAAGAAAAGCCCTTACAGCAGCCTGATTTTTACCACAATTTCAGATTTTACCACATTCTCACCCTGTTATTTACTTGTTTATTTTACTTTTTAGCTTTTGTTTTTGTCTTACCTGCTTTCTGGAACTGTTCTTCACTGGAGTCGAACCCTGTTGTTGCGGTCAATTCCTCTCTTCGTCTCGAGTTTGTCAATGTGCATTTCGTGCTACCGGACAAACTGGTAATAGTGGCAAAGCCGTCCATACAGAGGTAATGTGTCAGTCGGTAAGTAAAAAAAGGAACGTTGTCATACCACACTGTAGCGTTCGTTTTAAAGATGAAATGCAGCCATACCTATTTCTGGCTACAAAATTTGAGATTTCTAGAAGTGTATACAGGGCTACGTTTTCAAAATGAGCCTACAGTATGTTGTAACAATTATAGTCTTGTTTTCAGAATAATGGTCCATTAGTTAATGTTAGTTAATTTATTTATTAACATAAACTAAGTATTAATAATCTCAAAAAGCATTTATTAATCATAGTTCAACATTACCCAATCAACATAGGCTCATTCTGAAAAAGTAGCCCCATATACATTTCTGGAGATCGCGAATTCTGTAGCCAGAAGTGCGTCTGTGGTTTAACTTTAAAGTTAAATGAACTTTAACTTTACTTTTCACGCTAGCAGCTGACCACTTACCCCCATACCGACGGTTTTCCCACTGTAACCAGTGTGTCCAGTGGCTTGCAGCATGCATCGGTGGACTTGAGATGCAGAGAAGAGTTGACAGAGATGCTGGAGTACGATTCCTGCGAAGAACAATTCCAGAAAGTGGGCCAGACAAAAACAGAAGCCAAAAAAGTAAATAACAGGGTGAGAATGTGGTAAAATGTGAAAACGTGATTAAAAATCAGGGGGCTTTTATTGGGTAGGTCAATCGGTGCTTTTGAAAACACTATCGTTTGGGTTTGGAGAAGGGGGTCGGTTGGGGTATCGGTCGGTTTGTCAATCAGTAGGTCGACAGCAGCCTCTGATAGATTTATGCAAGAACAGCAGGTACGAATAGCGCTCGCAAGAGAAATTTGAGATCTCAAAAAGCATATCGGGTGGATTTGCGAAACAAAAACCGCAAAAAACATACCTCCTGGGACATATTTGGTTTTCTCCAGAAATGTATATAAAATACATTTTCAGAATGAGCCTGGGTTGTGACTAAATGCATTATGAAAATCCAATGTTATGCTTGTTAACATTAGTTAATGCATTGTGTTAACATGAACAATACAGGCTTATTGTGAAAACGTAGTCCCACAAACCTTTCTGGAGCCCGCACATTACGTGGTCAGAGGTACGTAACGCTGCGTTTCTATTTTTAAACGAAAGCTACAAGGTGGTGTGACACCGTTCCTTTTCGTGCTTACCAGCCAAACGCTTGCCTCCATGTGGACAACTTTAGCTCGCAGCGTTAGCTCGCTGTGTTCGTCGGCGGACTCGAGACACAGAGAGGAGTTGACCATGACGACTTGATTCGAGTCTGGCGAGGAGAGGTTCCAGACAGCAGGTAAGACAAAAACAGAATCTAAAAAATCAAATAAACCAACAGATAACAGGGTGAGAACTAGTCTGAAAACATGGTAAAAATGAGATGAGGCCTTTTCTTTTTTTCTGGATTGCTTTTTTGAAAGTTGTTTGGGTTTAGGAAAGTATGTGGGTGGTTCAGTCCATAAAGTTTTGGTTGGGTTTAGGGAAGGATTAGGGTGGGTCAGTCGATTAGTCGGGCAGTCAGTCAGTCATTCGTTCAGCCAAACAGTCAGCCGACAGCGGCCTCTGATGGGTTTACGTGAGAACAGCGGACATGAACAGCGCTCGTGAGAGACATTTGAGATCTCAAAAAGCACACGCAATGGCCTCTCGTGGATTCGCGAAAACAAAAAAGTGCAAAAAGACGAACCTCCCGGGACGTATTCTGCGACGATTACGTTCTCAGAATGAGCCTGGGTTAAACATGAACCAACATTATTTAAATTTAACAATAAAAAAGTACCCTAATAAATGTATTACTAATTATTTGTTTAAGTTAGTAAATATATTAATCAACATTAACTAATGGAACATTATTTAAAATATTTATTTATTTATTTATTTATTTATTTATTTATTTATTTATTTATTTATTTATTTATTTATTAAGTTTATTGCAGTGCAGCAAAATCATAGCCTTACATGGCAGACAGAAAGACATATGAACTGAAGCTGAGTTATAAAATAAATACCTAAACTAAATAAATAACTAAAAGAAGTGATGTTTAGATGACACGAGGCTGGAGTGAAAGGGTAATTTGCTTTTCGTCTTATAGCTGCATTAGAGTCAATGCTGGCCAAATGACATTCTCCTCCAACTAATTGTTTGGATGTATCAGAACCCCTTGACTAGAGTTTCACAGAGATAAACAAAGAGAGATAGATAGAAAAAGAGAGCGGGAGCAGTTGGGAGGTGAAGTAAGAGATAAACAAGATAGATTGTGAAACAATAAAAGGGACCAAGGGACTGACGGTGGAGGAAAGTGTGCTGGGGACAAAATTAGCTGCTCCATTTGCATTGGTAGAAACGGTTTACTTATGTGTGTGTGATAACAAGTCTCAGCACAAATAAGTCATCAATTATGTGCAAGAAAAGCACTTGAGAGAAAGGAGGGAGGGGTAAACATTAGCGATAGCATGCTAGTAGCCAAAACACCTACTCATCTTCTAGCTTTGGCTCACAGTTTTGAACACATCTCTTTTTGGGTACAAATATGTATCTTTTGAAAAGGTATCGCCCCAGTGACAGCTCCTGTACCTTTATTTCTGAGAGTGTACATGTATTGGTCTGTCTGTCTGTCTGTCTGTCTGTCTGTCTGTCTGTCTGTCTGTCTGTCTGTCTGTCTGTCTGTCTGTCTGTCTGTCTGTCTGTCTATCTATCTATCTATCTATCTATCTATCTATCTATCTATCTATCAAACTGGGGTGTAACAGTACATGCATTGATCCATCCATATGTCTGTCTGTCTGTCTATCAATGAAACTGGGGTGTAGCAGTATTGATTCGCCTGTCTGTCTGTCTGTCTGTCTGTCTGTCTGTCTATCTGTCTGTCTGTCTGTCTATCTATCTATCAAACTGGGGTGTAACAGTACATGCATTGATCCATCCATATGTCTGTCTGTCTGTCTGTCTGTCTGTCTGTCTGTCTATCTATCAATGAAACTGGGGTGTAGCAGTATTGATTTGCCTGTCTGTCTGTCTGTCTGTCTGTCTGTCTGTCTGTCTGTCTATCAATCAAACTGGGGTGTAGCAGTATTGATTCGTCTGTCTGTCTGTCTGTCTGTCTATCTATCTATCTGTAACGGTACATGTGTTAATCCATCCATCCGTCTATCTGTCAATCTATCAGTCAAACTGGTGTGGAATGATACATGTACACTGAAAAAATGATTTCTGCAAAATTGTTGCAAACAATTGACGTGCTGAGTTTAAACAAACAAATTAAATTTAATGGAGCGGCACGATGGTTCAGTGCCTCACAGGCTCAGGTCACTTCTTTGAACCCTGGCTAGGTCAGTTGGCATTTCTGTGGGGAGTTTGCTGGTTCTCCATGTGTTAGCGTGGGTTTTCTCTGGGTGTTCCGTTTTCTATAGGTGAATTGGGTAAGCTAAATTGTGTATGTGTGTGAATGTGAGAGTGTATGTGTGTTTCCCAGTACTGGGTTGCAGCTGGAAGGGCATCCACTGCATAAAACATATGCTGATAAGTTGGTTAATTCCGCTGTGGTGACCCCTGATGAATAAAGGGACTATGCTGAAGGAAAATGAATGGATTCATAAATTAAATTTAGTAATGTTCAAGTTTGTTTGTTTAAATTCATCTCAATTAAATGGTTCACAACCACTTAACATAAAAAAACATTTAAAAAGTTGATCCAGGAATCATCTTTGAATTTTTTTTCAGTGTGAACCATCCGTCTGTCTGTCTGTCTGTCTGTCTGTCTGTCTGTATTTCTCAGGAAAATAAGAATCTGTGTACAGCAGATTAACCCGGATAAGAATGAGGAAAATAATTGCTGTATTGCTGAGAAAAGCGCAATGCACTCCCACTTTGCACGATGCATGTTTTATTGTAAAACCTCACAGTTTGCCATGAACAATGCCTTTTCAAGCATTTGTGCGCGTGTGATTGAGAGTTGGTCTCCTGGGACGAGGATGAAAAGAAAGTGAAATAAAACATGGTTATGCTCAATTTTCTTCCCATAGTTACGAAATATTTCATTGTTGTGACAAATGAGATTTATATGAACTCGGCTCTGTGCAGAAAGTAAGAATTGACTGAATTGCTTTGGCACTCACACGTATCACATGCACAAAGAGAAATGTTAGAATGAAGAGCCTGGTTTTTCTCCTGAGGGTTGGTTGTGATGAGTTCATATATGTGCATCAGCACAGGTATTGATCACATGTGCCGCTGCGCTCATGATTAGTGGGATCATTGAGGATGAGGGAACCAGCGTAATGTCAAGAATATAGATCAACTATATCTTTCAGATGGATCATTCTGATGCCTCAAAGAACTTGGGGGAAGGGTTATTGATGATATGCAACTACAAGTCGTACTTACTGTAAACATTTTATGGTTTATCTATAGAATAAACATACGTATAGTTTAGAGATAGAATAAGTGAAATTAAGATGGATGTAAGATGAAACATATTTACTATTTTCAAAAGTATTTATTTATTTATTTATTTATTTATTTATTTATTTATTTATTTATTTATTCATTTATTCATTTATTCATTTATTCATTTATTCATTTATTTATTTATTTATTCATTTATTCATTTATTCATTTATTTATTCATTCATTTATTTATTTATTCATTTATTTATTTATTTATTTATTCATTTATTTATTCATTTATTTGTTTGCTTGTTTTATCATTTTGTTTATTTTGTAAGTCTTTTTTGTTCATCAAGCCTGCAGTTATTCAATAAAATGCATGATAAATTCTATAAAATATTTTTACAATTTATAATAATGATAATATTCATATTCATATTATTGTTGTTGTTGTTGTTGTTGTTGTTGTTGTTGTTATTATTATTATCATTATACATAATAATAATAATAATAATAATAATAATAATAATAATAATAATAATAATAATAATACTTTTATAATGATTTTTATGATGATTATTATTAATTATTATGTTAAACTATAAATAAAATAATTAATTATTGTTATTAATTATAAATAATAATAATAATAATAATAATAATAAAAACAATAATAATTTATTATTATTACTATTATTAATTTATTATTATTATTATTATTATTATCATTATTATTGATATTATTAATATAATATTAAAATATGTATTATTATAATTATAATTACAATAATACAACCTAAATTATTATTAAAATAATAATTTCTTCTTTTGTGATACAGTGACTTTGCTATCACTTTGTATCAAATAAATGCGTCTGTGCTGATTAAAAGATAATATATAAAAAATAATATATTAAACAAACATTTAATAATAATAATATTATAAAATAATAAATCAATAAATAGTCAAAAAAGAGTCAAATAACTTACAAAAGGTTGCTGTGCAGTTACAGTTACAAAAACAAAACACAAATATGACTTTGTTTCTCGTATTTCTCGTAAATATTGCAAGAAAAGCGGTTTTATTTTTCAGTCTTGACTAATTCCTAATTTTTTTGCACAACTACTTTTTACTCTCAGGTGGCGTAAGGCTTCCCCATACAGTATGAGTTTTGAACATGAACATACGTAAAAACTGTAAGTGTTTTATATCATTTTGTTTACTCTAAAATCAAAACAGTCACACCCAATCAACAAGAATCAAAACATCTTTGTGTGCTTCTAATAAGACCCACATGTCAATAATGACGACAGTAATGACAACAATAATGCTGATGACAATCATTTTCATAATTGCCATTGTTGATTACGCATTGTTGATTGTGATTATTTCTCCTACAGCAGCACCCGCAAATCATTGATCGCCCAACAATCTTTAACTCTGTTTGTTTTTAAATGATGAAGTCACACGCTGCTTAAAGAAAACGTCAATCTCAGAAGGATAACAAACAAAAACATACACATTTTTAATTCATGCAGTATTTTTGATGGAAAACCGTCCAAATGGAATCATCCCCCATGTGTAATCAGTCTGCGATATTTTTAAGAGCTTATCATTTTCTGTATAAATCCTAGAACAAGCCCTCTCATATGCACACACACACACACACACACACACACACACACACACACACACACACCTCAGCTCTCTATAGTTTTTTTTTTTTCTTGATGAAACTGAAATCAGTGAAGCTCACAGTTGAATATTTCATCACCGGTCTTTCTCTTCGCCCTCTAAAGAACACGCAGCTTGTACTGTTTCTCTTTCAGAGCGAGAGTCTTCAGTAAAGCCTGGCTACATTTACTATCTGAAGCTGTATGTTTATGTGTCAGAAAGTAAGAGAGGTCAGTGACAGAAGGTTAACCGTGGTGACGGTGCTAATGTCTGTCAAACACCATTCAGGAGCTGTTAACCCTTCACACTCAACTGCACATCACAAAGAGGACAGCTAATCTAGTCAACTTACATGCACTGCAAGTCTGCAACTGTGTAAAAAGCAGCTTCATAAAGAAAACAGGAGACAAAAATCAGGTATGATGTTTCATAAGTAGCAGGTTAATTTACAGAATGCAGGTTAGTTTAACTGACTTATAGGTAGGGCCAGACGGAATCTGCGGACATTTTTTGCTTTTTCTGCAGAGTGTTTTGTTAAAAATCTGCCGATTTCTGCGGAATGATTTTGGGAGTATCATAACTAAAACCTTAATATATGAAATAAAATGTAATACCTTTTTAACTTTAATGTTTACAAAGCAAATCCAATTAGATCCACTTTATTTGGTTAACAAAGCAAGTCAAATCGTATGAATATTTTCATATTAATCAATATAATTACTGAAATTAATTTGAAAACTGAATAAATATAAATACACACACATTTACACCAGTAAGTTAACAAAATCAATGATGGGCTAAAAATCTGCGGAATTCTATGGAATTCTGCACGCACAGATTTCGTGTGGGCCTACTTATCGGTAGGGCCAGACGGAATCTGCTGACATTTTTTGCTATTTCTGCGCAGAGTTTTGTTAAAAATCTGCAGATTTATGCGGAATGATTTGAGGAGTATCATAACTAAAACCTTAATATATTAATAAAAAATAATATATTTTTAACTTTTATATAACGTAATCCAATTAGATCCATGTTATTTGGTAAACAAAGCAAGTCTCTCATATAATATATTAACTAAAAGACTGAAATAATTATTTACAAACTGTATTGTAAATAAATCGTATAAATATTTTCATTTTAGTCAATAATGTTGCTGAAATTTATTTAAAAACTGAATAAATATAAATTTACACACATTTACACTAGTAAATAAACAGAATCAACGATGGGCTAAAAATTTGTGGAATTCTGCACCCGCAGATTTTGTGTGGGCCTACTTATCGGTAATCCCCCTCGCCTTGAACACGGATGAGCCAATGGCTGTTGAGAGTCAGTTGCACAGGGACCAGAATGTGGTCTTAATGTTTCAGTACCAGTAGCGCCGCTAGACCCCATTTACTAGGGCACGTGCACTGACATGTGAAGTTCATTTATAAACTAATTTTGAGAGGATCACGTGCTTATGATTGCTCACAGCCAGTAGTGCATTAGCTCACTATTGATTCACCAATCAGATGATTCCTAACTCACTATAAATAACCAGAGTTTTCTTAACCAAGTACCTTCATCTTGAAGAATCCACCCCCCCACCCCTATTCCTTCTACTTTCTAGACTGGTGACATGGTGGCCCAGTGATTAGCACTGTTGCCTCACAGCAAGAATCTCTCTAGTTAAAGTCCCCACTAAACCAGTTGACATTTCTGTGTGGCGTTTGCTATTCTCCCCATGCTCATGTGGGTTTTCCCTGGGTTCTCCAGTTTCCTCTCACAGTCCAAAAACACACAACCTAAGTAAATTGAACATACCAAATCGATACATAGCCAAATCTATACATTATAGCCCAGCTCTTAGCAAATGTACATCTCTTCTTAGCTATTTTATTAGCCAAAATTAAGTCGGTGGAGTTCATCGAGATCTACCTGAGCTCAAACTCCCCTCTTACCCTGCAAACGGGAGGGAGCCCAGGTCTCGATGGTCTCATAAGTTCAGGGCTGTCTCCCAGGACAGCATGCCAAACAAGCTTTATTATAAATCATCAGCTAAGTGTGAACTCTTGAAATGTACTAAAGCAACTGAGGAAAAACTGTAAGTGAAGTCAACTTCTCTTGTTTACACAATAAAGATACTAATCGTTTTTTATAATGTACATACTAACAGTATGTGTATTAATGGACACAATGTACATATAAACAGCTATCGTTTTTGGACAGAAAATCAGTTAGTGTAGTTAGCAACAGCAAATTATTTGGCAATTTGAGGATCTGTTCAGTTCAATAGAAATGTTATTATTGAAGGGAAATTCACTGTAGGGCGGCTCTACTGACCCCAACAAAGCAAGCCAAAGGTGAAAGCAAAACTCCACCAACTGAAATGGAGAAAAAAAAGCATAGTTCTCCTCTGGCCAAATAAATGAGAGCTAGAGCTGCAGTAAAGTCAGAAGTGATGACTGCCTAACGGGAAGAAAGCCTGTAGTGTGAAGGTGATCTGAGTGTAATTGTCCAATTTGAGGGTTATAGTCGCGTTAGTCACTTTTGTAATGTCATTGGTGTGTGCCACCCAGCTTAGTTAGTCTGACGCAACCAAACACAACTATTCAGATAGGACACAACCCTGTGTTTTCGTCACAGTGGTTTTGAACATTAGCTCAACATGGGTAAGGGGATATTTGTGAATCGGGGGGTCAAGGTTTAGCTCAGATAGCCCCTGGTGGTGGACAGCATAAGTACAGCATCTGGCTGCAAAGACCATGTGCCCTATCATACACCTGGCACAATATGGCACCAAGCACGACGCAAGTGTTTTTGTGCTAATTTCATTCTGGCACAGGAATATTTTTCACATCCTGCACCACGTTATTTAAATAGCAAATGCATTTGTGGCCATTTATGAGCTTATGGACGTGTTGGTCTGAAATGGAGGTGTGTTAATTTACATTGTTGGTGTGTTGCTATTTTGAGGCAACAGAAATAAATTGAACAATTGGTCACACAAAATCTGGTCTTAAGTCAATATTATTATTATTATATGAGTTTCCTCTGCGTGCTTCCCCACAACTCCAAAGACATGTTGTATATATGAATTGGGTAAGCTAAATTGTCCGTAGTGTATGTGTGTGAATGAGACAGCTCTGTAAAACATATGCTGAAATTGGTGGATCCTTTTGCTGTGGCGACCCTAGATTAATGAAGGGACTAAGCCAAAAAGAAAATGAATTAATCAATGAATAATTGAACTCAGTAAGAGAATGAGCACAACCTTTTCAGACCATGCGCTGAGCTCACCGACAGTTTTTCCAATCCTTAAAATAGCAAAAGTGGATTCAGACTATTCCGGACTATTCAGACTAGAAGTAAAATATTCTGACAGATCAAATACCAAACTCAACCAGCTGATAATCACTTCTTAATATTTAATCTGTGACCTTTTAAAGAAATATTTCACCTAAAACTCAAAATTCTGTCATTTAGTCGAAGCTCACTTGTTTTTATTTTTATTTAGTTTTTATTTCCTTTTTTCCTCTGTTGAACACACAAGACTATATTCTGTGGAAAGCTTGCAGCCTGTAACCATTAACTTAAAACGTTTTTGTTTTTTTTTACTATATAAGGTAATGGTTATAGGTATTCAGCTTTCTTCAAAATATCTTCTTTTCAGTTCAACAGAATGAAGAAAGTCATAAAGGTTTGAAACCACTTGATGGTGAGTAAATATTTTGTAATTTTTTCATATTTAGGTGAGCTATACCTTTAATTTGCCTAGTGGCAATTACGGAATCAATATCATGCAAACAATATGCCCGCTGTCAAATCAGCTATGCTTTTAGTGGTACCATCTCAGACCTTATTTACTTGTTTATATCGAAGTTGATATTTAGCTGCACCATGTTGGTGTTTCATAACATCTAATTTTTATAATGTGGGTCATTAGTCCAATGCTTAACCACCAACCTGGAGGACCAGGATATACACATATAAACTACAACAATTTAGCTAACCCAATTCACATAAAGCACATGTTATGCACTGTGGTGGAAACCAGAGCACCCAGAGGAAACCCACCCCAACATGGGGAGAACATGCAAACTCCACACAGAAATGTCAACTGACCCAGCCGGGGTTCGAACCAGTAACCTTCTTGCCGTGCGGTGACAACGCTACCCACTGTGCCACCCCAAACTTTACCTGCCATGTGTGAAATATTAATAACACTGATGATTACATGGTGAGTTACAAATCATACATCTTCATTAACCAACTCTTGACCAATCTGCATTTCCAGCAGCTTTCAGTCACTCATCAGGTAGCTCAAAGCAATCTGAAACAAGGTAAATTTAATTAAATAATTTTTTCTCAAGACAATAAGATGAATGTATTGTTGGTTAAGGTCATGTTTAATATAAGAAGTAACCTTTCAGGTCGGTGCCAGTGGTGTAGTGGTTAGTGCGTCGACACACGCCTTGCGGACCTATGCTTATTCTTCCCCTCTCTCTGCTCCCCATGCTTTCCTATCAATTCTCTCTACTGTCCTATCTAATAAAGGTGAAAACCCTGAAAAAATAATTATATATATAAAAAAAGAAATAACCACTTTCAGCACCACTCATCTGCCTTTAACTGGATTTCCAAACTGCTGAAATACATCCATGAAGCAACATAATAAAACATTACTACTCTCACCTGACAACATTGAACACACACTTTACAACCATTACATGGAGAATTTCATGGAGAACTCGAGAAATGTTCGAGAAGCAAAGTAGTTTAATTTTTGGTAAAATATCACCACAGTGATTTTTACATAAGCATGCATGCTTGCTTGAATGTGTATGTTTACTGCATTTATGTGTACAGTATGTGTATTTGTAAATGTAGGGAATCAAGCTCTGCAGGATTAGGCCTGGCAGGTAAAGTGATTTGCCTGATTTGTGCATTATTCAAATATCTCTTGCCACAATTTGCTCAAGTGTGGTTTCTTTTCAAACTAATCAAAGTGTTTGGTAGGAGATAAAGAGAGAGAGGGAGAGCAAAAGAAGAAGAATAGAGGAAGGGATGAGAGGCTTTATGAGTGAGGAGTCATTATGTGTATCCTGCACTTGATCTCAAGTAGGAAATTGTAATTCATCATGTCTGACCTTTGATCTTCAGGTGTGGATGAGGGATTTAAAAGGATGACAGACTGCATTCGCTCAATTTGTTGTTGATTATAATTGACATTAAGCAAGATTATAGACATCATTAAAACAGTGGTACATGAAACACTCAGCTAAATGCAGAAGAAACAGAGCAGGTTGCCTTTTTTCCACCTCGACCCATAAATAGAGTCTACAGAAACTCGTTATTTTTTGTCAGTGTTCCTAATAGAAAATGCTATTCGTACCTTAGAGTAAATGATGATGGTGCTGCTGCAGGTAATTCTGACTTGCTGTACACTTCAGATTTACTGATCTACTGGATCTAAACTTTTCACCCTGAAATTTCCTGACATCCCACACAGATTTGACTGGAACATGATGTAAAATGCGTTCGCTGTCAACATGTTTCTTGTACATGCTCAATCGCAAACAGCAAATTATGGGTAGAGTTGTTGTTTGTCAGGGAAGGTCAATTTACTGTAACACAGTCAGAAGCAATGCTGGATGTTCAGTGGTGACAGCATAGTAGGCTTTGAGACTTATATATTAATTTTTTTTGTTGTTATTTTTAAACAGCATTTGCATTGCATTTACATCCGTGCATTAGCAGATGCTTTTATTCAAAGTAAGCCATTTACAAATGGGAATAACACTACAGCTTGCGATGTGTGATGAGAGAATAATGGGACAGAGCGATGTATTGTTGTGAAGAAGAAAAGTGTGAGGGAGATGAAGAGCGCCGGTGTGTTAATCTACCTGTCCAGTGTCTTTTATATCGCAAAAAAGAAAGAAAGAAAAACAACACATGCACTGTTTACCTGCCATCGAATGGAAACTAACGCATTAACACATCGACTATAAAAATACATACATGTACTCACTCCCATATATAAATCACCTTGCTTCCTGATGTTCACTTTAAACTCAGCGGATTGTCTTGACCGCATTTACACTACATGTCTAAATGCATTTAATTGTCATGTGGATGGCAGATTTGCATTAACGTGTTTGAACAAATACAGTACTCCTGCTGTAATCATGTGTATGTATGCAGTGGGTAAAATAAGTATTAAACATGTCACCATTTCTCTCAGTAAACATATGGTCACACTTTATTTTGATGGTCTGTTTGTTGAATTTAAGTTACATTGCAACTAATTGTCATTAGATTATAAGTAGATTGTTAGGTTGGGGTTAGGGTTGGGGTTAGGGGTAGTGAAAGTTGATATTTACTTGCATGGTATGTCTGTTGAATGTCTGTACTCTCAAAAAATGATTACTGTCGCTTGTTCAAACTACCTGTTTAAAATGAGCTGAAACTACACAATTCTTGTAATTTCTTTGGCTAATTTCTTTGTTATTTATTTTTATGTTTAGTCCACTTCAATTTGTAAACCATTACATTAACTGGTTAGGGGATTTGTAGTCCCCAGCATGCTTTGTGTGGGATTTAATTAAGATAATTAAAATATTGACAATAAAAGTATTCTTGGGTGTTTAAAGTTAATAAAAAAACTTGTTGGAGTTTAATCTTCACTTTAGTTTGAAGATTTAAAAGATTTTCATATAATGTTTTGCGATTACCACCTTGAACTCGTGCTTTGGGTGTTCGCATTAGCAACAATGCAGTTTGTTACTTTGCTCAGTGAGCAATAGCGGTCCTAAAATGAGTTCTGAGATCAGTGTCAATCAACTGCAGATGCAACTTATGCTTAAAAATATTAAATATTCTTAAAAATGGCTCTTTCGATAACTTCAAATAAAACTAAGAGACTTCGAAGTGTACGACACATAATAGACATACATGATATTATCAGACCTTTGAGTTTAAGTTAAGTAAAAATACAAGCGCATTTAAACTTTTATTTGATAAAATCATGTTTGACCAACATGTCGCCACGGTGGCGTAGTGAGTAGCACGGTCACCTCACAGCAAGAAGGTCGCTGGTTCGAGACTCGGCTGGGTCAGTTGGCATTTCTATGTGGAGTTTGCATGCTCTCCCCGTGGTCGCGTGGGTTTCCTCCGGGTGCTCCGGTTTCCCCCACAAGTCCAAAGACATGTGGTATAGGTGAATTGGCTAAGCTAAATTGTCCATAGTGTATGTGTGTGAATGAGAATGTATGGATGTTTCCCAGAGATGGGTTGCGGCTGGAAGGGCATCTGCTGCGTAAAACAAATGCTGGATAAGTTGGCGGATCATTCCGCTGTGGTGAACCCGGATTAATAAAGGGACTAAGCTGACAAAAAAATGAATGAATGAATGAATGAATGTTGGACCAACTCAATTGCATTTAATTGATTATATATATATATTTTTAGTTGGTGCTAAACAAATTTATTGGTTGGAGTTCATCCAATGAATTATTTTTTTGAGTGTATCAACAGATATTAAGCAGTCTACTTATCGTCTACTAATACTCAAATGGACCATAAAAATAATGTGTTACCAAACATGTTTCTAAAGGTGCTGTTGACTTGAAATTTTCCCCAGGCGTTGGTACCAACCAAAGAAATCCATGTATGCAATAAAAACAAATATAATTTGTTTACAAAAGGAGTTATGCGTAATAAAATGAAATGACACAGGGAAAAAGTAATGAACATGAAAAAAGGGAGGCAGTGAAAGCCCAGACAGCAGCTGAAACCTCTCAGTAGTTCTTCAGCAACCCTCTGCCTTTCGTCATTATAAATATATATTAGCTTCAGTACAACATCTACATTAGCAGGATGATGAAGATGAAAACAGGCAAGGGTGGACATTTCAGCATGACAATGATCCAAAACACAGCAAAGGAATCTCTCAAATGGTTTCAGAGAAAGAAAATCAAGCTGTACACTGTAAAAAAAAAAAGTTGAGTAAACTTAAAATAATAAGGCAACCTATCACACAAAGCTTTTTGAGTTAACTCAACAAACAGGGTCTGAAGACCAGTCAACTCAAAATATTTTGTTGAACTCCTTAGTTCTCTCAACAAAAATTATCATGTTTACCCAACAAGATATTTTTGTTTGCTGAACAAAATTTTTTACGTTTACCCAACAAGATATTTTTGTTTGCTGAACAAAATTTTTTACGTTTACCCAACAAAATATTTTTTGTTTACTGAACAAAAATAGGACAAACTGATCCATTATGCATTCACTATTTATTTTTTTGGATTCAAATTAAATACACAAGAAAAGTCAATTCACTTAAATTTTTAACTGTATTCAAAACACAATACATTTGTATTGAATACATTTCAAAACAAAATCAACATTTGCCATAAGCTGTGTTCAGCATTGGGCAGGTTTGTACACAACTAGTACTGAATGTTTCCAGATTTAAAAAGTTTGTACACTGCTTCAACATAAAAGGACAGACAAGCTTACTAAAACTAAGCCATTATTGTGTCCAAACACTCAAACCAGATAAATATAAAAATCATCTAATCAAGAGTAAACCTTAAAAGCCACTCCATTCAAACAGTCTATAAAGTGTACAGCACTTTTGTCAAAGTACATCAAGTTCAAAAACAGACCTCAAAACATTCTCAGTCCACACAACCTATAAAGCATTCTGTATTTTTTAGTATATTAAAACTGAGAATACAGTAATATTGCATGTTAAACATCAAACCTTAGTACAGTATTTTTCATATAACATTTGAACTTTAATTGCACAAACCTGTGTATTAAATGAAAAAAAATCAAATACAGTTAGCTTATACAGTAATACTGTAAAACTCAAAGACTTCAGTCTTCCTCACGACTTTTTGTAAACAATGAAGTTTGTAACCAATGATGGTTGCA
This sequence comes from Danio albolineatus, assembly GCA_903798035.1. Classification (NCBI taxonomy): domain Eukaryota; kingdom Metazoa; phylum Chordata; class Actinopteri; order Cypriniformes; family Danionidae; genus Danio; species Danio albolineatus. Next base: position 2,730,416 of record CAIGQQ010038995.1, read on the forward strand.
ATGCTGTTTGCAAAATGGCTTTGCGCAACTAAAAAGATTAAGACTTCAGGGACTGAACTCTCGCAGAGCACGTGCCATCAAGATCCATGAAAACTTGCTGAATCACTTCAAAAGTATATTTGAGTTATTTTGGGTATTCCACAATGAGTGCATACAAGAGACAGACCAAGTAAGCGAAGGCTGCTGGCAGATCTGTAATATCTTGAAGTACTATGGCCTCCTCCATGATTATAGCAAGGTTCATCACCGTAGGCAGGGATGCAGAAGTGCCAGCATCTTCCACCACAGTGAGGATTCCAATCCTTAAATCTCTGGTGCTGTGGTCTTCAGGGTCTGTGTCCTTATAGAAGATTAAGTAATGGAAGGGGAAATTAATTGATGTGTAATATTAATTACAACTTGTTGTTATTATTATTATGCAAAGAAAATATAATAATTACATACTTGCATACAATAACACTTTATAGCTACACACTATGAATAGTTTATTAAGCATTAGCAAATGGTTAATTCGTTATCTGTTAAGAATTAACTCTACATTAATAGATGTTAGTAAACTGTAAATACAGCTACAAATACTGTGCGCTTAACTTTTAAGCTTCTATAATGTACTTTATAATTGTGTTTTCATACTTTTTCATATGTTTTGTATGCTTTAACACAACTTCATCCAGTTTTGTGACCTAATCTAAAGCGAGGACTAGTTATGCTTTATAAATTCCTTATAAATGACAATTAAAGGCTCAGTATTAAATGAACAATAAATCTTATCATCTAAACATACTGTAAATTTAATAAAAACAATATATTAATTTAACAATATATTGACAACATTTAAATGTCATTTAGCGATGTTTGAACTTCTTTTAGTTAAGATTGCAAAGATTTAATTTCATTTGATACAGTTTCATTGTGTATTGTGAAAGTCGTTTACTGTCCTGTTTGGAACATAACAGAGCGTTTAATTGTCATTTATAAGGGATTTATAAAGCATAATTAGTCCTCACTTTAGATTCACAATACTGGTATATAGATAAGATAAGATATATAAATGTTAATTTAAATAGTTTATTAATAATTTACTAACTCATTCTGAAAACACTTAAAAACAGCAACTATTCTTAAATAACTGATTTATAAATAATGCAATACTTAATTTAGTAATGAAAAATGAATCATTAAAGTATGAAAAACATGTGCTTATAAGTCAAGCATACAGCATGTGTAGCTGCATTTACAAACAGTTTACTAACATTTATTAATGTAGAGTTAATGCTTAACAGATAATGAATTAACTATTTGCTAATGCTTAACAATTTATCCATAGTGTGTAGCTATTATAAAGTGTTACCAAGCAGACTAATGAATGTAGAATAGGGTATGAAACTATGTAACTTACCAGACACATCTTGAGAAAGCAAGCAGAATTTTCACGCAGAAAAAGTGGCAATCCATAAAGAGCTGCTCCTTTTCGATGGGTGGCAATATCAGTGACCTAAAAGAAAGTAATTTACAAAGGGTGTTTTTACAATCTTATAAGGTTTTGTAAATTCAACAAAGTAACTAAAATTGTTTTGTAAGTAAAATTATACTATGAGCCTAGTATTTTATTCATGCTGTTGAAAAAACATGTGGCTTTATTTTATGTGTAAAACACAAAACAAGAATTAAAAAAAAAAAAAAGTGGTTTCCATACAATAGAATTCGATATTCGGTTGTGTTATCAAATATTGTAAACAAATAAATTTCCATAAACATTTGTTTGTTTCATGTGATACTTACTTCGTTAAAACCTTAGCTAATAAAAAAATCTATTTTCCCTTTTTGAATGTATTCATTTGAAATAGTCACTCAAAACTTACCTCTGTCAGACTGTCAAAACACAATTTGAATGAATGCAAAATGGCTTGACAAATTGTTGCAATTACATTTTGTTAGATGGTATTGCCTGACAATGAAATTCTTCCAAATTCCTGTTTTTGTGTTTGACAGGACAACCTATGTTGCACATGTTAAAACATCACAAGGGTGGATAAGTAAATAAATCTTAAAGAGTACCTACTCATCCATCTTGTCCAAAAGCGTCTTCATCTTTGGACCCAATGCATCCCTTCTTTTTCTGTAGAGTTTCAGGAGAGGTGCTGTATATTTATCAAGTGACTCGTTAAACTGTCTCAGGAGATCTACATTACAGATCTGAGAAAACTCCATGTAGATCTACAGTATACAAATAAAAACACATTCATATTTACACAAAATAAATAAATAAATAAGTATATATATATATATATATATATATAAACAATGTAAATATTCAGATGTAAAGAACAATGTAAATATTCAGGATCTTGAATACAGAAGTATTCTGAATTACCTATAATAAAAATCATAATAATAATAACAATGTTGTTTTTAGCACAATCATTACTACCTTAAATGAAACCAAAACAATTGCAATATAGTGACTTACCTCTTCCTTTAAAAAAATGTCCAGGCCATCTCTCTCTAATTTCTTGCTCAATCTCAACAACTTCTTATCGGAGAAGAGAAAAGGTTTCTTGCATCTGCTGGTGAATGACTGTCAAATCCTTTTTTCCCTTCATTTCATTGATGATAGCATGTCTCACGTCCTCAAGGCAGTCTTGCATGGCATTTTGTCAAAATATTTGATTTTTTTTTAAATTGGTGGAGTCCTTTTGTGCAAAAAAAGAAAGAAAAAATATTTTTAGCCATTTACATTTTTAATGTAAATTAAAGCTAGCTGACAGTTAAACCAAGTTGGTTTGAATATATACTGGCAATTTAGTCGAGTTAACTGATGAACAAGCAAATAAAGCAATGCTCATTACATGTAAAATCTCATTATATTCGTTTATGCAAGGACATTTGTCTTGGAAACATCAAATCTGATACTCATTGTATTAATCCTGTGAGTTTTTAAAGCAAATGACTCGACTGAAATCGCTATTTGATTTAAATGCAAACACCCAAAACTTTCAATAAAGTTAATAGCCAAAAAGTGCACGAAACAAGTAACTCGCAGCGAAATTACAACAAATAGTTGCGTATTACGATACACGCGCACATCAAAGCCAGCAGATCAAAGAATATAACTCTAGATGACAACAAAAACCGATATATACATAGCTATGATTTAGCAAAAATGCTAGACTGCTCGGAACCGCTTTATCACGGTCTCTTACATCAATATTACACTGGTAAATTAGATCGGGTAGATGGGTAACATGTCGCACATAAAAACATATATATAAATAAACAGTCGATTATGAAAACGATTGACACATACCTGTCCTGCAGCTCCGCAGAAAGAAAGATGGTCCGTTTTGGCGCGCGCGCGCACAAGAGTCTCAGGTACCCCCCCCCGCAGCGTGCTATGAAAGTAAACCGCGCATGCGCTAGAAGCTCATAACGCGCATGCGCCAACAAGAAGGGCATGCATCAAAGCGAAACTAAGAATTTTGTGTTAGTTCAACAAAACATTGTAAGTTTTTGACATTAAAGCACCATATTTGTTGAGCAAACTAAATATTATTTGTCAACATTTCAAATTTAAATATTTTAATTCAGTTTACTTTTTAAACTTTGTTCAGAGAACTTTTTGTTAGTTGGCGTTTTTACAGTGTAGAATGGCCCAGCTAATCACCTCACTTGAATCCAATAGAAAATAAAAATTACAGATTTGATAGACTAGACTAACAGAACCATCAGGATTTTACACTCTGTTTGCAAGTCTGTGAAAAAAATAAAATAAAAAATCATATCTGAGCAATGCAAATGACTTCATTCTCCATATGAGAGGCGTTTTTAAGTTGCCATTACCAAACAAGTCTTTTATATGTAGTATTAAATACGTTTCAGTAGTTGAGTACTTTCTCCTTGTGTCATTTCATTGTTATTACACAACAATTTTTTCAGAATTGTACATTTGTATTGTATTTTCTCCGATGTATAGCTGGATACATAGCTTAAACATTTTAATTCTGCTTTCTTTGCCAGTTCATTCAGACAGTGGGAGTGGAGAAAGGAAGGATCAAAAAAAGGAGTGGGAGGGGTTGAGATCAGAAAATGTCACAAGCCCGATTTTAAGCAGGTCGCCTGCACATAAGTGTCACAGTGCAAAACAATGGAACACAAGCGCTACCCTCCAGGCTATGTCTCAGATGTCAAATATGCATTTTGTCTGCCTCCACCTGACTTCTGGGGTGCAAATATCTGTGCTTTGTTGGCTGTCCTATTTATGCATTGGTGCAAATAGTCAAACGGATTGTTTACTCACAACGTTATAAGTGCATTCAGTGAAATACAAGGGAGTTATAAGGGATAATCCATGCAATAATGAATATTGCCTCATCATTTGTTTTTTTCTCATGTGGTTTTAAACCTTTATGAGTTTCTTTCTTCTGTTGAAAACAAAATATGTTGAAAAAGATATGTTAAAGAATGTTGGTTGCTGGTATGAAAAAGAAAATACTATGAAAGTTAGTACCATCAGCATGCATTTTTCTAAATATCTTCTTTGGTGTTCAACAGAAGAAACAAAGTGTCAAATAGGTTTTGAAGACAAGTGAAGAGTGAGCAAAAATAATAATAATAATAAAATGGCACTGGAGAAGGACACAACCCTTGCTACTGACAGAAATGGGCAGTATTTATGATACATGTATCTCAAATACAAAATATTATTTTAATTTCTATTTGATAGTGTTTATGAAAATGGCTTAATATTTTGTATCAAAATACTTTTGTATCTTTAAAATACTGTAAAATACTTTGAAAGAAGTCTATATGACGACATCATAAAAATGCGGCTTTTGATTGGTGCTTTCTCAGTTATTGGCCAAGGCTTGAGATCAGACTAGAAAATGGATTAATATTGAAGAAGCTGATCAATAAGTCAAAATTAAAGAGAGAAATAAGACAAACAACATAAAAGTCCTACAGTGGCGATACTTACAAAACTTCATTGGCTGCTTCAAATGCCAGTAGCTGATCTGCATTAGTTAATTACAAATTGAAATAGTCAATCAGTATGACACAAACATATTTAGTACTCCAATGTTCAGACTGGTAAAAAACTCCCAACTCAGGTTTTATGGCAGCAAAATCAGATAGCATTGTTTTTTAGAGATATTTTATATTATGCATCGAACAGCTGCAAAAAACAAAACAAAAAAAAAAAAAAACACACGATTTATGGAAACGCCTAAAATTGGAGATTTTAGTAGTTTTCAGAAATCATGTTTTAAGTGTGAAAATTCCAATTGCAAAAATTTGAAACATAAGACATTTAAGAGATGGTGGCAATTTTCACAATTAATAGATATCCTGCTATATTTCATTTCTACTAAAATCAAAGAGAAACACAAGTTACATTTTTATAAATACCTCATGTACTGTAGAGGTGAATGAGGTGCAGAGAAGTAGCCTGGCAGGTTGGTCTCTAAAGGCAGAGATCGCTGGTGATCATGACAAACTGACTATAAGAAACTTTGCAAGTACATGTCAACTTACACTAATGCCCCATCCACGTGGGGCCTCAGCGTCAATGCTTGACAGAGAACGTGTCTGAAGTTAGGGCTGACGCGATCGTCATAGAACATAGAAAAGTTGAGAAAGTCCCAACTTCTGCAGTCCAGAATGCAGTTCGGCAACGCCTGGCGTCACCCATTCAAAGTGAATAGGAAGCGTTGATGCTGACGCCCCGTGTGAATGACGCCCCCAACCTAACAGTCTACTTATAAACTATTGAGCATTAGATGGCATGAAGATGCAATGTAACTTAAATTCAACAAAATGCGCTAAAGGGACCATCAAAATAAAGTGATACCGATTATTCATGTACTGGTATTGTATAGTGTTACCAAATATTGTTATTAGTTGCCATATCAATATCTGGAGAAAAATGCTTTTTTATGTTATCTTTATCGGTACAATAAGAAGATGAAGTGTCTTATAAATAATGGATTTTAAGGCATAGTGAACTATCCCTTTAGCAGCTTGCATTTGGAAAAATAAAAAATACCCAAGTGGTCATACGTACTGCTGAATGTCTCACTATCACATACTGCATGTTTTTTTTAATACCATCTTTCATTCGTATTGCAGTCGGCATAGCGCCGTAATCTTAAAAATAAACAAAGCAAATCAGCAAGTAGCAGAATCATCATGAGCTTTCTTTGGCACTGCTGCGAACGCTCTCTGGTGACCTTTCAGTGACCTTTCTCTAAAGAAAAAACAATTTGGCCAAATTAACAGGCAGCAAATTCTCAAACTGCAGGGCACCAAGCCATGATTTTATTCCTGCAGTCTTCTGTTTGGTAAGCACAGCGAGCAGTGACACTGCTGTGAAACGGCATTATTGCTGTTTATTTGCCTATATACTTGTTTATGGAGAAATAGCTCCGCAGTCTCAAGAGATTTCCAACAGACACATCAAGATACAAAACATTTTGTTAGTCACTAAAATGAAATACACTAAGAATGAGACCATGCCATATGTAGGCACTCGCTTCCACAAAGTGGGCAGTAAGATAATCATGTTTAAATATTCATGTATTTGTCTGCCTGTCTGCCTGTCTGTCTGTCTATCTATCTATCGTTCTGTCCATTCATCCACTCATTCTTTCATTGTTCTCTCCATCCATATATTATTTGTCCAACCATCCATCAATATGTCTCTCTAGCTATCTATCAATCTGTTCTGTCCATCCAACCAGCTATTGTTCTGACCATCCATCCATCATTTGGTTTATCATCCGCCTATTGTCCTGTCCATCCATCCATCAATCCATCCATCCACCCACCAATCCATCCATCCATCCACCAATCCATCCATCCATCCATCCATCCATCCATCCATCCATCCATCCATCCATCCATCCATCCATCCATAATTCAATTTTTAATATATTTTAGACCATCAATCAATCAATCAATCAGTCAGTCAGTCAGTCCGTCCGTCCGTCCGTCCGTCCGTCCGTCCGTCCGTCCGTCCGTC
>CAIGQQ010038995.1:2737688-2754792 GCA_903798035.1 Danio albolineatus
TCCATCCATCCATCCATCCATCCATCCATCCATCCATCCATCCATCCATCCATCCATCCATCATTTAGTTGTCATCCATTCATGAATCTGTTGTATCCATTTGTGTCCATCTGTCTGTCTTTTCTTTACCATGGTTGATGGGCAATTTAATAATATTTCCATCCATCCATCCATGAGTACTCAAATGTAAAATTTAATTAAGTACTTCTGTTTTCCACTGTATTTTAGTGCTTCTTAGATAGTTCTACTCTGTCATTCAGTCTGTTTTTTTGTGTATAATTCTTTCATTATTCTGTTTTGTGTCTATAATTCTGTCATTATTAATGTATCATCTAATCATTAATTTATTGTTCTTTCAACCATTCATTTATTTTAAGTGAAAAATGCACTACACATATAGTCAAATAGTTTCATCTCTCTCAATCGACCTCAATTTAGCACGTTTAGCTTGCTGGATATTAATGGCATTATAAGTTGCTAGACTTCGGTCGGTCGGTCAATCAATCAAAATGAACAAACATGAGTTTCACCCCAAAACGTTTGTTATTTTCAAATTAAAATGCTAATATTTTACATTACATTTGGAAAATAAGTTTAAAAAATGATTAAAAACAAATGAATTTTGCAATTCTTAATTTAGTTCTGAATGTCATGGGGAGTTCATTAGCTTACCAAAATGCTAGCAACAAACATTACTGAGAGTCACATGTTTTGGCATCAAGAAAATAGCTCTGGTGCAGAATGGTGTATTCTGGTGTATGGCAGAGACTTTAACACGGATTTACGAGAAGGAAGTGAGAATAAAAGTTGTTGCCTGCTAATCGCAGTTCTTCATATCTGCCTATTATCTGAGAAAGAAGGATTGTTCTGATGCTGAGTCACATTTGATGAGCTTAACAAATAACATTTATCAGCTGTGTTTATTAGAGATGATTCATACAACGATACTACAGTCAGATGTGCATCTTTCTCTCTCTCTCTGAGTCACATCCAAATTAATTACTCAGATCTTTTAGGGCTTCTCATTGTTTGCTCCATTTCCAGTGAATCTTTCATTCAAAGTTCTGCTTCTGCCACCATCCCTTGTTCAATAATGCAGTGTTCTGGCCCACGATGATGCAACTTTTTCTACACGAGGTGACGGACTGGCAGAATATGAATACATGCACATGACTCTTTTTTTAAACAGCAGCGGCTATACGCACATTGACATATGCTGCTGAGAACACGTGCCACTTCTGAAAGAGGGAAAACAGGAGGGAAGGATGGAACAAAGAGAGAGTGGGCAGATGGCATTTCAGATCGAGTTATGGCTACGTGGCATTGCGGAAAGTCCCTGTTGTTGGTCAGGCTCTGTTTGAAAGGGTAGACGGGTCACTCGGGGAGACAGTAAACGGCTTTTTAAGAAGAATGATGCAGATTTGTGCTGACACACAAACAGAAACAAGAGGGTTTTTTGTGTGTTTGGAAATAGGACAGTTCCGCGTGGAACTCCTAAGAGAGGTTTTAATTATGAAGAAAACGAGAGGCTGTTTTTTCCCTCTCATTTTCATGTATGACTGTATTTTGTCAAGCAGGGTGCTTTGTTATTTAAAACCATATTCATATTTAAAGGCCAATTGAACCCCAGCTGCTCATCTCCATTACTTCAGATGTTCTTCACTACAGATCTCAGAGTCCAGAGTGGTTGAATTATGCGGGGAGAAAACAACAACAAAAACATCTCAGAAACTACCAAACTCAAAGTTACAGCTGAGAAAAAAAATTGTTTTATTTGTTTTTTTTTATTTTATTTTGACGGCCCCCTTTAGACATTATTTTATCTATTAACTACCTGTTTCTGGAATATTTAGTAAATATTTAACAGATCATCTGTAAAAAAAAAAAAAAAAAAAAAATGGCAGATCTTATTGCATCTGTTCATGGGGCAACAGCTCACTGATTCAAATGATCAGTGAGCAAGTCTACAGTTAATGACTCACTGATTCATTTTACCTGGTCAGAGTGAGTCTTTAAATAAAGACTTTAAATAAAGTCTTTAAATAAAGACTCACTGATTTAAAATACATTTTCAGAGTGTTAACTGTTAACAACTCACTGATTCAATTGAACTTGTCAGAGTGAGTCTCTAGATAAAGTCTCGCTGATTCAAAAAATCTGGACAGAGTGAGTCTGTAGTTAACCTGTTACACAGCACTCTCTTTTAGGGATTTACACCTACCTAACTTTAAATAGTAACAGTTCCTGACTCCAGTAAGCTACAAATGTGTTCGATAGGATGTTTTTCTGTGGACTCTTACCTTTCCAAATAAACCCAAATGTAAAGCAATGAATGTGTGTGTGTGTGTGTGTGTTGTTATTATGATAATATTCACTCCATATCTAATAAGCGTTTTCTGTAAAATGTACATAAATTTAGCAAATGTATTCTTTATAAGCTTCTCATTGAAAAACAACTAGCAGCAATGGGTGCTTGAGGGTTGTAGCTTTAGACTGATGTAGAGTTTGTCAAGACTACTCCTGTTCTTTTTGGTGTAATCTAATCATAAACACTGACGTGTGGGAAAAACAGGGCCCCAGTGTGTCCGCGTTGTGGTGCAGGCTAAGAGGTTAACAACTCACTGATTCAAATGAACTTGTCAGAGTGAGTTTCTAGATAAAGACTCGCTGATTCAAATGATCTGTTCGGAGCAAGTCTACAGTTAATGACTCACTGATTCATTTTACCTGGTCAGATTGAGTCTCTAAATAAAGACTCACTGATTTAAAATATATGTTCAGAGTCAGTCTACTGTTAACAACTCACTGATTCAATTTAACTTTTCAGAGTGAATCTCTAGATAAAGTCTCACTGATTCAAATAATCTGGACATAACAAGTCTCTAAAGACTAATTCAATTGGACTTGTCAGAGTGAGTCTCTAGATAAAGTCTCGCTGATACAAATGATCTGTTCAGAGTGAGTCTACAGTTAACGACTCACTGATTCAATTTAACTTGCCAGAGTAAGTCTCTAGATAATGGCTCATTGATTCAAATGATTTGTTCAGAGTGAGTCTACAGTTAATGACACACTAATTCATTTTAACTGGTCAGAGTGAGTCCCTAAATAACGACTCACTGATTCAAAAAATCTGGACAGAGTGAGTCTGTAGTTAACAACTCACTGATTCAAATGAACTTGTCAGAGTGAGTTTCTAGATAAAGACTCGCTGATTCAAATGATCTGTTCGGAGCAAGTCTACAGTTAACGACTCACTGATTCATTTTACCTGGTCAGATTGAGTCTCTAAATAAAGACTCACTGATTTAAAATATATGTTCAGAGTGAGTCTACTGTTAAAAACTCACTGATTCAATTTAACTTTTCAGAGTGAGTCTCTAGATATAGACTCGCTGATTCAAATAATCTGGACATAACAAGTCTCTAAAGACTAATTCAATTGGACTTGTCAGAGTGAGTCTCTAGATAAAGTCTCGCTGATACAAATAATCTGTTTAGAGTGAATCTCTAGATAATGACTCATTGATTCAAATGATCTGTTCAGAGTGAGTCTACAGTTAATGACTCACTGATTCATTTTAACTGGTCAGAATGAGTCTTTAAATAAAGACTCACTGATTCAAATAATCTGGATAGAGCCAGTCTCTAAATAAAGACTTGCTGATACAAATGATCTGTTCAGAGTGAGTCTACAGTTAACGACTCACTGATTGAATTTAACTTGCCAGAGTAAGTCTTTAGATATTGGCTCATTGATTCAAATGATTTGTTCAGAGTGAGTCTACAGTTAATGACACACTAATTTATTTTAACTGGTCAGAGTGAGTCCCTAAATAACGACTCACTGATTCAAAAAATCTGGACAGAGCGAGTCTGCAGTTAACAACTCATTGATTGAAGTGACTTGCTCACAGTGAGTCTACAGATTCGACTCATTGATTAAATTTAACTCGTCATAGTGGGACTCTAGATAAACTCTCACTGATACAAATGATTTGTTCAGAGTGAGTATCTAGATAATGACTCAGTGATTCAGAGTATCGTTTCAGAGTGAGTCTACAATTAAAGACTCACTGACTCTGATTTTAACTGGTCAAAGTGAGTCTCTTAATGAAGACTCGCTGATTCAAATAATCTGTTCAGAGTCAGTCTCTAGATAAAGATTCGCAGAGACAAATGATCTGGTCAGAGTGAGTCTGCACTTTAAAAAAATATCTGAATATGAGCAGTTTTGTGTATTTCGAGATTCTTGTCTTAAATGTTTTTATAATGCAGGTCATAACCGTAATCATCACACTTGTGAATCAAACAATATGTAAACAGTTAACAACTCACTGAATCATATGATTAGGTCAGATTGAGTCCATATGTAACAGAGGCTAGCTAGTTAAGTGCTGTGCAGGTAAATCTCACTCCTCTAAACCTGAAAAGGTGCTCTAGTTTCAGTTCGCGTGTTTAATCCAAGCTTGGAGCGAGTTGTTGGTGTAGGAATGGTGGGTTGCATTGGTGCCGTGACCTGGATGAAAGTGAGTTTTAGGGGGGTGAGTCTAACTGTGTGTTGCTTTACGGGTAAAGAGGCTAGAGGCCATGGTCGTTAGCCTCCTTGTTAGTGCAACTGACTCCCATGTGAGGTATCGTCAGTTTAATTGCAGCTCAGAGAGGGTTGGGTAGTGCATGACTCGCTGGTTACATATAGTTAGACTATATACTGAATTAATGACTCAGAAGCAGTTCACAATTATGCAACACAGGCTCATTGTGAAAACGTAGTCCCGAGTATGTTTCTGGAGACCGCACATTACGTGGTCAGAGGTACTTATGGCTGCGTTTCGTTTTTTTTAAACGAACGCTACGAGGCGGTGTGACGCTGTTTCTTCTCGCGTTTATACCGGCCGACCGCCTCATGTGGACGGCTTTACCGCTGCAACCAGTTTGTCCCGTTAGCACGCCGTGTTTGTCAGGGGACTCGAGACGTGGAGAGGAGTTGACCACCACGATGACGCCGGGGTTCGAGTCCGGCGAGGAGCGGTTCCAGAAAGCACTCCCGAGTCCGGCACTCGTGAGAGTCACTTGAGATCTCAAAAAGCGTCCGCAGCGGCCTCTCGTGGACTTGCCAAAGCAAAAAGACATACCAGACGGGACATATTCCGCTGCCTCCAGAAACGTACTCGGGACTACGTTCTCAGAATGAGCCTGGGTTGCAATTATGTTATCACTAGTTCTAGTGTAGACCATCCCTATGTTAAGTAGTGTATGATAAGTTTTTTTATTTATGATACAATAGTACATTGTCTTGGTATACACAAGCAATAGTATAGCATATGCATATGCATAACTAGCATATGCATTAGACCTTTTAAAATCTTTAAAAGTACTTTAAAATCAAGTACAAGTATACTTTCCCAAAAAATCAAAAGAAAATATTCTTTTATTAGGACATTTGCACTTATTTTAGGTTTGTTTCAACCATTCTATTCTAAGTAAATATAGTTTAAATGCAATTGCAAAGCTACTTACAGTTTAGGGGGCCATCAAAACAAAGTGTTAACCAAGATTATTCTCCTAAAAAGTTTTAAACATCCAAAAATACTGTAATTTCTTTTTGCTCTCCTAAATATTGTTTTATTAATTGCTGCAATTGCAGTCAGCATTGCTTTTGCCTGCTGTCTGCAAGCCTATCTGAAGTCACCTGTGACCTATTTTTGGGTTAGTGACCTATCATAGATCCAAGTGGGATTTCTGCGCCTTGTTCTCGGGAGAAAAAACAAAGATCTCGATAGGCTCTCAGCTTAGTCTCATTACTATCTAGGACAAACATTTGAGATCTCATTTGTGACTTAGCCTTCCTTTGGGAATCTTTTATGTTGCCAGTGCTTGCATTCATAGAGCCAACATATAGCCAGAAAGAGTAAGAAGTATTTTCATGCCCATAATTTTCAGGCCACAGAAACATGAAGATAAACATATGGTGTATGGTTATTTCATAAGTTGCTAATAAGGATTTATGTAGCACGCTCAGGTGTAGTAACACCAGGCGGTACGCTCATACATCACAGAGTGATTAAGTGTGTCATCCTCCATCCGCCGACCTTGATGAGGGGAAACTATCAGGCACATGAAGGGGCCACAGTTTGTGTTTGAATGAAATATTAAACGACGCCTCCACGGACGCAGCCTCACAAAACAACTGTACATTTTTGTCTCCTCTCTGTTGCCTGTGCTTGTTTGTGTGTGAAAGTATCATTCAGATGTTAGTGGCACAGTTTGAGTCTGTTCTCCGTTGCACATGTTGGAAGGAGTTTGTGTTTCTTGTTTGTATCAGATGCTGAAACTTTCGAGTGTGTCTGAGTGTGTTGTGTGTGTGTTCCCTTACGGGAGGAGCAGTGGAGGGGAGACAGATGGTCTATCTCAGGACCATCCAAATGTAGATTAAATATTAAAGATTTATTTGAAATCTTCATGATGATATAAAAATAGATAGAGGTTGGAATGAGCAAACACCTGTTTATGGCCTGCTTCACTTTTTCTTCACTGACGTGGGAAAGTCGTCTGGGAAATAAACTTGCCATGATAAAACGTCAAGATTAGGCTTTGATAAAATTAGCTGCATTAGTTATCACGAACAAACAATTACTCATTATTTTACGTCATTTCTGTACGTGCAACTCTAATATTTAAAATCGTATAAGTAACAGCAAATAGATATATTATTCTCTTATTAGTTTTTAGTGTAGTTTTATTTATTTCAATTCACATTAATAAACACATTATAACACAGATGTAACATGTTCTAATCAAGATTTGTAATGTAACTATTTTACAGATTGTCAGAAAATTCATACAATTTCCTTTAGGGCTGTACAATATTGGAAATATCTGATACTGCGATATTTAAATTTTCTGTGATAAATATTGCAGTATGAATGTTTTACAAGATAGTTTGAATGGCTCTATTTGATGATTTTCTGGGGAGCCAAACAGGGCACAGAATTCAGGCACAGAAAGTGAATAATCGCAATGCAAAAAAATGCTATTCTCTGTTTGCTTTGTCTAGTTTCTAGTCTAAATATCTAAAATCAAATGAAAAAATGTTTTGTTTTCAACATCAGGAGAAATAAGTCAAAATTAAGAGTTTTTCCTCAAAACAAGTATAAGTAAAATAATCCTATTTTCACTTTGAAATGTAGGTATTTGGACTAGAAATAAGCTAAATATTCTAAATAAGAAAAAACTTTCTTTTTTTTTTTTGCATAAATCCCATAAATTCTGTATAAATACAGTAGTTAAATACAATTCTGTTGCTCTTGGTCAACTATAATGCAGACTCAACATTACATATCTTGCGATGTGACTATTGTGCATGCACACATTGCAATATCGACGCTGAAATGATATAGTATGCAGCCCTAACTTCATTTATAAGAAAACATAACATTTTTAAAAGGAGCGATGCAAAACCCCACCCCATGTAAATCACACTAAAATGTGCAAATGAGATTGTTCAAATTAATAAGACTTGGCCCCTTTATCAAAAAGCTGTGAATTTCTGGGAGATTGAGATGGATTCATTTAGTAGTAATTTTCCAGTGACTCTTTGTGCAAGTGACTTAGTTATGCAAGTATTGCACCTCACGTTTTGACGGAGAACTTTGTGTGCCTGGAGTTGGAAAAAATAAACTCCTTTAAACTAAAATAAACAGAAAAAGCACCTACTGTAGCATCAAGACCAACACGGGCTCGTTGTGGATACATACCCCTGTCTACATTTCTGGAGATTGCAAATGATGTACCCAGAGGTACGCCTGGCTCCATTTCATCTGTAAAACGAACGCTATAGGGCAGTACAACGGGATGTCTGTTCCTTTCCGTGCTACCACTGACCGTTAATTTGATTTCTTCTTATTTTTTCTGGACAAGTGCCACTTTGCGGAAAGCCCTTATTGACCTTATTCTTTAATGCGGAAGTGCGCTCGTTTTTGGGATTGTTCTAGTACTTCCGATTCAGCTACCTATAGGAGAAATGACTAGGGATAATAAACGGCAGAAAACGGTCAAACTACTAGCTCTGCAAACAAGTGTTTGCATGACTATACAGACAAAGTAGAATAATATAATAAAAAATATCAGTTTGCAACATCAAGCAGCATAACAAACTGTTTTTAACGTCTTTAAATGAATAGAAGTGAACGAGACCGGAAGTCTCGTGCCCAAAAAATTCAAATGACTGCGCCCGCTCGTACACTGAGAATATGGAGCTGGCATGGGCATGTATTATACAAATTACTAATCACTAACAGGAGGACACTTCCTGAGAACACTTTAAATGTACTTACTGAAGAACAAATTTAAGAACAAAGTTCTAAGAAGTTCAAATGTGAGTATAAATATGAAAAACATACTAAATTATTAGTGAACGAGACCCATTGTTTGCATCTAGAAATGAAAACTGTTAATTTATTGATAACTGTTCATTTATTGCATTCATTACATGCTAATGAAGTTTTGGGGGGCCTGAAAAGACAAAACTTTAAAAACAGGATTCAAATTGTTTTTAAAAACAATACTGATATCACCTTTAATCATCTATTTTGCGATTTTGTGAAAATAATAACATCATATGCACTTCAGGATTGTGTTAATGCTGCTCAAGACACTGAGTGACATTACCAACTATGAGTCTGGCATGCATAATAGCAAGCATATTTCATAATAACACTGTTGCTTTGTAAACAAAACCATTATTACCAATTAATTACCAATTAGTTATTTAGTAATAAGTATGAGTTAATTAGTAATTATTCATTCTTTCATTTTCTTTGCGGCTTAGTCCCTTTATAAATCAGGGGTCTCCACAGCGAAATAAACCGCTAACTTGTCCAGCATATATGTTTTATGCAGCGGAGGCCCTTCCAGCTGCAACCCATCACTGGGAAACGTTCATAAACTCTCATTTACACACATACACTACAGACAATTTAGCTTACCCAATTCACGTGTGGGGGAAACCACCCAGAGGACACCCACGCGAACATGGGGTGAACATGCAAACTCCACACAGAAATGTCAACTGACCCAGCCCAGGCTGGAACCAGTGACCTTCTTGCTGTAAGGCGATCGTGCTACCTACTGTGCCACCATGATGCATAATTAGTAACCAACTAATTTTACCTGTGCCTGATTTAGTTCTTCTATTCTTTGTATAGGTATGCATGTGTTTTCAGTTGAGTTGGTCAGTGCTTGTCAAAAAGTAAAAAATGTAAAGTATTTTGTGTATTTGTATTGTCTTTGTGCATTATTTTAACAACAGATATGTGACACATGGCTGTTTTTTAGAATTTCGACATGGCAGTGATTACCCACAGCCTTGTGCCTACAAAAGAATCGCAACCCTGTTAATATTCATGTATGCAGCCTTCAGATATTGCCTAAATAGATATCATGATATCTAATAAATGTTAACTGACCAAACCTTATTGCAAAATGTTACTGGCATACTGGCATTTCAGTGGAACAGAATAAAGATTACAATTCTTATCATTCAGAAGGCAGCTATTGCTCATAATAGCCATCTCAAATTCTGCTGTCAAAACTTGATGATGAAATTTGGCAGAAAAGTGAATTTTCCATCTGAATATAGTGCAATATCATTCTTAAAACTGGAAATGTCCAATTATTACGTTAACAGGCTGTTTATACTTGATCAAATATTACTATATTATAAATCAAGTTGCTTCAATCATCTAAAAAAAAAATATAGGGTAACACTGAATAAGGTAATAATGAAGATGGTGTTCATGAGACAGCCGTGAAACCTTTGACATGACACACAGCACTTCATGAATATGAATGAGATTTCATGCATGCTTATGACAACTGACATTCAACTTTCCTGTTTGACACAGATTTTAACACATGAATTGGAGTTTGTTTCATATCACATCTCATATTCATATCTTGTGTTTGTGGATTTGAAGTTATTGTGAAGCACATTGGTCAACTTGGATTGTTTGTAATCGTGCTATATAAATAAACTGTCATTGTCATTAAGTGTCCTCTGCACAGTTGTGTCAATTTTAATGCAAAGATGATGTTGTTTGGGAGAGATTCCTTTGTTATGACTGCTTGGCATAAACAAGTACATCATAACATGTCTTTGTCTTTGTCATGACAAATTGACATTCCCAAAACAAAATCATAAATGTGTGACATAAAAGTGTCATAAACAGGACTGTCGTAAGACTACTATAATTGTGTCATGAATTTCATAACAACATCATTAATAATTTTCTTGACAACTACAGCGATACATTTAATTACATTTACTGTGAATGACACTGTTATAACATTATTTGACAGAGAGTTGACACTTACAGAACATTTTTAATGGCACTAAATTTGTTGCACTGAAAAAAGTGATCAGAATTAGAATGGCCTCACTTTTATGACAGATTTGACTACAAGTTAAGGCTGGCTCACAATGTGTGATTTTTTAAAATCCTTAACGATTGTTGCATGTCAGAATGCATGAACATGGCTCACATGTCACACTGTAAGATCTCAGCTATCATAAAGTCGGACTCACAATGAAAACGTGCCAAACACGAAAGTAAACGCCCATGGAGATTGACGTCATCCACCTGTGACACTTTCACCATCCCACATTCTGAAATGATTCCTCACAGCAAATGTAAACAAACTGTAGCGGCAATTTTGCACACAGCACGCCTCAATAATAAAACCAGGACATGCGTCATCAGATGCGGTGCTTCTATTGGTTCTGGGACTGACGCTCATTGCAGCTGTTTTCGCACGGCAGGAAATGAAATCTTCTGACACTGCCAGAACTTCATCGGGGGAAAAATCTGATCACAACAGGCATTAAGCTGCTGTCTGTGAACATGTCAAACCCACGAATAATTACCACAGATTTCAGCCCAGGATTTCAGGAATCTTTTAGGATTTCACAAATTTGTCTCGGATGACAAAATCGTGGCTGAAATCCCACAGTGTGAGCAGGGCTTTAGGTTGTCTTGTCAAAGACACCGGCATGTTGTTGCTCGCTTAAGTCAAGTTGTCAAAACAAAGGCACCTCAAACAATGTCCCATTTACATTAGGGTTGGGCGATGTCGACCAATTTGTCATTGTACGATGTCTAATGTGAAACATCTCGATGGACGATGGCATTGTCATCATATGCATCGGTAAATTAATTATTTATGAATAATTAATGAATTCACAGTGAATTAATTATTTGTAGCCTACCGTTTCAACTACCTGACCCGCATAGTCTTTGTTTTACTTATACCCAAATCATAAATAAATAAAGAAAAGTTACACACAAATTACCACCTGTCAATCACTTTTTCCACGGGACTCTGTGTTGTTATTATGGCGTCGACAAACTAAAAAAGGTTAACAGTTTACAGGAACCAACCAACAGTATCTGAGGTTTTCACTAACATTACTAAGTACAATTTTGAAAGTGAAAGACTGAAGCAGTGTACTGACGCAGTGACATGTTACCTGATAGATTTAAAAGACAGAAGAGTCGTTAGATAGAGACAAGATTAATTAATTATCACATTTAACAACTATAGTCAGACAACTATAGTAAGACGTCCAGCGGTACATAAACTGTCTGATGTGCACTGCTCTCCGGCGCTCAGACGAGCGCATGACAGTTTAAATAAGTAGTTTGAACAAGTAAAAAAATATATATTTTGTGTGTGTGTGGTCACATGACGTGTGTTTTCAGCGGACGGAGGGCTGTTCAGAAATGCTAGATTAAACGGCAGTGTGGATGTGGATCATTTTCGTTCTAAAATGCCACATTAAAACTAGGACATATTAGTATAAATGAGACCTGAAGCCGCATTTCCACTGCACACGACAAACGACAAGCGACAGACCGGAAGTCATTCATTTCCAACGGAGAGTAGTCCGTGAGCTGTGTGGAGTTCCGATCATCTCCGTATACGGGAAATTCGGATCCGATTTGAGCCGGTGGATCCGTTGAAATAATTGAACTCCTGCGACTAGACCGTATGCAACCGGCCGACCGGAAGTGATGTATTTCAGTGTTGTCCAAGCAGGTCCGTGGGCGCGAGATGAGAAATAGGATTTTTTCGTTATTTTTTTGAATCAGAAAAAGTCTGTATTTAAAAAAAAAACATTTCTATTCATAAATGAGTAATACAAATATTATTATAGACATTTTTAGCGGCCTATGAGTTTCAGTATTCATTTATTCATTCATTCATTCAACCATGGTGAACACGCGGAGAATAAAGGCTCTTGCACTCCTATTTTGGACACTGCGAGAATCCTTTATTTCGGACACTGCGAGAATCAGCGTTTCCCCCATGATGCCCGACAACACTGAAAATACTGTGCAACTGCCACAAGGGGGCGGATTCCGACAGTCGTGTCCAAATGTCATGTGCAGTGGAAAGGCGGCTTCAGTGTGAATTTTACGCAAGTGGGTTTGCAACGGGGGTGGTGTGGAGGATCGGCGATGCCAGCTCACACATCGTGCTGTCTATCGGCCATCGGCAATGGACTATGGCATCGTCTATCAACCCAACCCTAATTAACATTTAAAATGACATAACTAAGCGAATGACATTTAATGACAGTTGCCTCAACCAATCATCCAATTTCTTTAGTGCAAATATATAGGATATTATAAAGGATGGCATGCCAGTCTTATGAACACCTCCTTCAAGTAAAGTGTTTTTGAATATAGTATGCTTAATGTAATGTTTTGTCAGATATAATAAATCCTAATATGTACATATTTATGTCAGACTTAAAGTATTAGAAGTATTCTGACACAAATAAACATGTATTTAAGTTATTATGTATATGGTTATATGTATTGACACTTTTACTGTACAGTTTTGTTCCACTGAAAAAAAAAAAGATCAAAACATATTCATGAAACAGTTAGAATGGCCTCACGTTTATGACAGGTTTATGACTACAAGTTAGGTTGTCTTGTCAAAGACATTGGCATGTTGTGGTTTGTTTATGTCAAGTTGTCATAACATAGGCATCTCAAACAATTTCATATTTGTATTTAAAATGACATATCTAAGCGAATGACACTTAATGACAGTTGCCTCAAGCATGTATCCAATTTCTTTAGTGCAAACGTGCCATGTCATGATTATAAAGGTGTCATGACAGTCTTATGAACACCTGCTTCAAGTAGAGTGTTGCCGAATATAGTAAGCTTAATGTAATGTTTTGTCAGATATCATAAATCCTAATATCCTGTGCATATGTATGCCAGACTTACAGTATTAGAATATTTCTGACACAAATAAACATGTATTTACTTTACCAGACAGTGTATTGACACTTTTACTGAACATTTTTGTTCCATTGAAAAAAGTGATCAAAAATATTTATGACATAATATTTGTATGTCTCAAGACATCAAGTTTATGACAGATTTATGACTATGGTTATGTTGTTTTGACAAAGACATGTTGTGGTTTATGTCAAGTTGTCATAACAAAAGAAATCTCAACCAGTGTCACATTTGCATTTAAAATGACATATCTGAGCGACTGGCACTTAATGACAGTTGCCTTAAGCATGGACACAATTGTGCATGGCATGATTATAAAGTTGTCATGACGGACTTATGAACATCTCCAAGTAAAGTGTTACCAGTTATAGTATGCTTAATGTAATGTGTTTCGTCAGATATCTTATATAGATCCTAATATTTGCATATTACACCCCAAAAATTATGTTTGCTGTCTGTTCAAACGACTTATTTGGTAACACTTTATTTTGATGGTCCACTTGAGTATTAGTAGACTGTCTGCTTAATATCTGTTGATACTGCTGCTAAACAGACATTTAACTGACTATAAGAAACTTTGCAAGTACATGTCAACTTACACTAACTCCGACCCTAACCCCAATTTAACAGTCTACTTATAATCTAATGAGAATTTTTTTACATGTAGATGCAATGTAACTTACATTCACCATCAAAATAAAGTGTGAACACTTATTTAAAGCTGCAAAAACACAAATCTTAGGGGCTTTTTTGGGACAACTCAATTATTTTATGTTCAATACACTAATATTTGTATAAACTCATAAATGTTAACTCAGTCCTGTTGTCACAACACAAATCAATTGTGTGGAACCAAGCAATTTACAGTGTATGTCAAACTGGTGGTGGAGCGAAGAGACCCACCCTGCCTCCCTCCCTTATGATTGTGAAGTGCTTTGCTTTGGGTGTGTGGCCACACACAATAAATGCACTATATAAATACACACTACATTACATTACTTATTATAGGTGCCACGGTGGCGTAGTGAGTAGCATGTTCGCCTCACAGCAAGAAGGTCGCTGGTTTGAGCCTCGGCTGGGTCAGTTGGCATTTCTGTGTGGAGTTTGCATGTGGTTGCGTGGGTTTCCTCCGGGTGCTCCGGTTTCCCCCACAAGTCCAAAGATGTGCGGTACAGGTGAATTGGGAAAGCTAAATTGTCCATAGTGTATGAGTGTGAATGAGTGTGTGTGGATGTTTCCCAGAGATGGGTTGCGGCGTAAAACGAATGCTGGATAAATTGGCGGATCGTTCCGCTGTGGCGACCCCGGATTAATAAAGGGACTAAGCCGACAAGACAATGAATGAATGAATTACTTATTACACTGTAAAACAAATGCTGGGTTCCACACAACCAATTTGTGTTGAGACAACATTTATTAATTCATTTATTCATTTTCTTTTGGCTTAGTTACTTATTTATTAGGGGTCACCACAGTGAAATGACCCGCCAACTATTCCGGCATATGTTTTACACAGCAGATGTCCTTCCAGCCGCAACCAAGTACTAGGAAACACCCAGTGCTTAATTTGTGAATTGTGAGGTCCCGGAACAGATCAGGGTAACGGGTTCCGGCATGTTACTAGAGGATGAAGAGGTGTCGCGGATGAAAGTGAAGAGGGTTGGGAAGTCACAGAAGAAAGTGAAAGTGAACAGCTGATGGGGGAGGAGGGCGGTTGAGGAGGGGGATCAGTAAAATGAAGTGACGGATCATATTTCAGAGGTGCCGGATCTTGAGTGTTACGGCACAAATTAAGCCCTGGAAACACCCATACACACTCATTCACACACACTCATACACTACGGCCAGTTTTGTTTATTCATTCATTTTCTTGTCGGTTTAGTCCCTTTATTAATCCGGGGTCGCCACAGCAGAATCAACCGCCAACTTATCCAGCATATTTTTACGTAGCGGATGCCCTTCCAGCCACAACCCATCCCTGGGAAACATCCACACACACACTCATACACTATAAGGACAATTTAGCCTACCCAATTCACCTATGCCACATGTCTTTGGACTTGTGGGGGAAACCGGAGCACCCGGAGGAAACCCACGCAACCACGGGGAGAACATGCAAACTCCACACAGAAATGCCAACTGCCGGGGCTCGAACCAGCGACCTTCTTGCTGTGAGGCGAGCGTGCTAACCACTAGGCCACCGTGGCGCCTCAGTTTTGTTTATACCATATATAATTGGACTGTGGGGGAAACTGGAGCACCTGGAGGAAACTGGAACACGGGGAGAACATGCAAACTCCACACAGAAATGCCAACTGCCCCAGCCATGACTCGAACCAGTGACCTCCTTGCTGTGAGGTGACAGTGCTACCACTGAGCCACTGTACAGCCCTGTTGAGACAACATTTAAGTTCAATTAAGTTTAATTTTAAAGCAGTTAAGTTCACTTATTAGTTTTTACAAATTTAAGTTGTCCAAAAAACTCAAGAGTTGTGTTCTTTCAGCTCATTTTTAACAACAGCAAACATCATTTTTTTCGAGTGTCTCACATAAATAAACCCGTTTTTAAGTTATCTGACAAAACACAGTACATTAAACCTACTTTAAATGCATAAAAAACAATCTCCCAATCAAAACATTAAACAATTTACAAAGCACAAAGGTGTCACTGCAAAGTGCAAATATGTAAAGCAAGTGCCAGATTGCTGGTTTTCAGCGCCGCTGTTTACAGGGAAATTGCTGGCTGCACATGGGATACTGACATAAGCTAGCTCCTAGCAGGGGAGCAAAATAAGCAGTTAGCACATACATCTCACTCACACAGAAATATACACATATGAGCACACACATTTTCATGCACACACACACACAATTTCCGATTCGCTTAAATGAGATATAACGTGCATGATTTTCACATCGGAAACAATCTGTTGTGTTGATCGTCTTAAGATCCCGTCCACAGTCCTCTGGGACGGATTTCGACATGCGAGGTTGTGATTGACAACGAAACGTATCCATCATCACGAACATGCAAACTTCTCTGAGCTCTACTTACAGCAGCGGCGTGTGTGTGTGTTTTCCACAAGGGACCACATCGCTCTGTCACCTTGGGGATGTGGTTTTCCCAAAGGAGACTAGTTCTCAGATTCTTTGGGATGAAAAACCACACGTCTTATTAGAAACTAGGACAACCCGCCTATACCCCCACCCTCATCACTGCAACCTTGCTCGGGTTCAACTTTTGTTGCATAGACTGGCGATGTTCATACGAGACGGTAAAACACTGTCAGCTGCAGGTAGGCAACATCTCACCACCCACACACACATACACACGCACGCACGCTTGCACACACAGCACAACATCCGAATGTCCTCGAGTGAGCAGAAAGGTAATATGTGGTGACAATAGCACCCAGCAGGCCTGCTCGCAGACTTGTCTTAGTGTGAAATCTGAACTAAAAGCGATTAAGAAAAGAGGTACAGGTGCAAGTCTCCCATATGGGAAAAAAATATGATCAAAATTATTTTCAGATATATTTGGAAATAAGCAAAAAAATTGAATATATTTATTATTATTTTTTTCATTTGTTTATTAATTTTTCTGTCAGCATAGTATCTATTTCAGAGGTCTTCACAGAGGAATGTACTGCCAACTATGTGTTTTTCGCAGTTGATGCCTTTCCAGCCGCAATCCAGTATTGGGAAAACTATTATTATTATTATTATTATTATTATTATTATTATTATTATTATTATTATTATTATTATTATTATTATTATTATTA
>CAIGQQ010038995.1:2768670-2780567 GCA_903798035.1 Danio albolineatus
ATACATACATACATACATACATACATACATACATACATACATACATAAGGATTTTATGAGTATTTACATGTACAGTTACATAAACCTGGTGCTGCAACAAGCTGTTTATTTGGCCTAATTGCTGCACAGCCAAAAATAAGAAACCTATCTTGTATTTCCAGCAATGTTCAAAAACTGGGTTGATTAAGTGCCAATTTTACTTTATTCATTAATTTTGAGGAAAGCAAATTAAATAATAAATTAATTTGACAGAATCAAAGAATTGTATCATAACTGGCAATGTGCATGAACAAAGTGAGTTTGGATCAAGCATGAGATAAGAAAAATCTAACTAGCCTAAGATAAGTCCAAGATTGTATTGATGCAATCTGCTGCAACTGTTTGTGTGGGTAATATGCATTTTTCATTACTGCTTTTTAGATACTGCACACTGCGCCGTTCAACAAGTATATCAACACCAAATCTGCTGGGTTAATGCCTGAAGAAAGAGAGTTAGTTTCTCTGGTGCGTCATTTGCATGTCATTCTGATATATTTCAATTGGTTTTCTCATCTCAAGTGTCTTTTAGGATGTCCTCTTTTTCTCTGCAGTGTCTCCTTCTCCCACCCGTTCTCTCGTTCCCCAGTTGGGCCGCTCTGTTTCCTGCGTCCCACTTATTCAATCACCATAGCGGTTTGCGTCCTTGCGCTCAATAAGGGTATCTTGGGGATTCAGATCCACATCAAGAGATCTGTTATGAAGGGGATTTGAGATTAATTTTCTTAACGACAAACTACATTATTGCAAGTATTAATTTGTCAGGCACAGTGGCTCAGTGGGTAGCACTGTTACCTCACAGCAAGGTCGCTGGTTCGAGTCCCGGCTGGACAAGTTGGCATTTTTGTGTGGAGTTTTCATGTTTTCTCTGTGTTCGTGTGGGTTTCCTCTGGGTGCTCCGGTTTCCCCCATATTTCTAGGTATAGCGCTACAAATAAACTGAATAAACTAAATTGCTGTAGTGTATGAGTGTGTGAATGAGAGTATGTACTGTATGGGTGTTTCCCAGTACTGGATTGTGGCTGGAAGGGCATCCGCTGAGTAAACATATGCCCGGATAGTTGGCGGTTCATTTTGCTGTGGCGACCTTTGAAATAGAGACTAAAGAAAATGAATGAATGAATAAATGAATGAATATGTCATCAAATGACTTCTCAAAAATGTGGTGCTCAAGAAGCGAGACCCTGGAGAACAATCAGTGTTTTGTGTTGTATTCTTATTAATAGTGATTTCCTCACAATTTGGGGACTTTTTCATGGTGAGTTGGAGTTAACGTGGCCCTAATGACACCAACAGCCATGGTCAGGATTTTTCTTCAAGACGAGATTAATTTTGAGGTTGTTTTTCAACAAAACAATTTTGTTTTTGACCAGAATGTAATACTGAGGCATTCTTTGCAAAACACCAACTGAACTACACAAAACAACTGAACGGTCTCTGTGATTTGTAATCACATGTCATATCTCCATATGGACAACTGGAGTATGTATTTTTTTTCTTTTAGTTTGGCTGGAAAATCTTTTAAAAAACTAAAACTAAGTTTAATATTCTTACTATTTAATTATTTATTTATTTGTTTATTCATTTATTTATTTTCCTTAAGGTGGTAGAATGGGCAAAAAAGGCAACTTTTCTCTTACATAAAAATGTTAACATACTACCTATACTAAACCTCATCACTCATCATGTCTAAAAAACAGACCAACTATGGCAAGCCGTTTTGACTTTTATTCATTCTCAGGATATGTATTCTTGATATCAACAATTAAATTCTTCATATAAAAAATGTTAGTTCTTGATATCAACAATTCAGTTCTTGATGTCAAAAAAGGTAATTGTTGATATCAAAAACTGAATTGTTGAATTGAATAAACATCTTGACTAGTTGAAAAGTATTTCTTGATATCAACAATTTAATTCCTGATATCAACAATTAAATTATTGATATGAACAATTACATTTTTCATATCAACAATTAAATTATTGATATCAAGAATTGCATTTCAACTAGTAAGAAATCAATTCTTGATATCAACAATTAAATTTGAATGGCAGCCTATGGTGACATTTAACTAGTGAAAATTCAATTGTTGATATCAACAATTCAATTCTTGATATCCAAAATGTTAACTTTTGATATCAACAATTCAGTTTTTGATATCAACAATTACCTTTTTTGATATCAAAAACTGAATTGTTGATATCAAGAACTAACATTTTTGATATCAAGAATTGAATTGTTGTTATCAAGAATACATATCCTGAGACTGAATAAAAGTCAAAACGGCTTGCCATAGACCAACGCGATTTTGGATTAGATTTATTTACATATTTAAACAACAATTAGTCCAAGGCACTCAAATTGTTGTTTATTCTGATGAATCCCTTACCCAAAGAGCACCGACAAAATATTTAAGATAATATTTAAGAGTGTTTTTTGCTTGTTTTTGGTTATTTGTTTATTTATTTATTTAATTTATTTGTTTTTTCCTGGTTGTACATAAGAAATTGAATGGGCAAAGAATGGCATTTTTTTCCGATACCAAAAACATTTTTACATACTAGTATAGTATACTGGTATTAGTATACACGGTTAAAAAAAAAAAAAATTAAGTAAAAAAAACAGCCATTAAATTACAGACATTTTACCGTAAAATAACAGATAGTAGATTACAGAAATTTACTGGAATTTTTAATTTAAGGACATTTCTGTCTGTTATTTTATGATAAATGTCTGTAATTTAACGACCGCTAGTTTTACGCTTTTTTTGGTACTCTAGCTGCCGGAAAAAAATGGAAAATAACTATTTTTATTAAATGTGTATACTAAACCTAAGCTCAAACATAAACAATATCTGCCAATGTATGTTTATACACGCCCTTGAACGCTTTAGTCATACCATATTTAATGGGACTTGTTCCTGTACACTCCAGATTGCTGTACCAGGTGAGAAACCAAGCAAGTTTACAACATTAGAAAAACTATACACATGGAAACACAACAACCTACAGCATATAACATACACACAAAACAGTATTGCGCAAGAAACTGTGTAGAAGCATCTTCATTAACTCATAATCTGCCCCATAACCATCATTATCATGCAAATTAATTAAATTGTAGGCATTTCAAGCCTGTCATAATTTTGCCAAGTACGATGTGATCCTGGATTGACATTTATGTTGGTCCTGGAACATCACTTTTGTTGGAAAATGTAATCCATACCTATTCCCTACCTCTAAACCCAACCATAACTGTAAATTATTCCCAAAATCAGAGGGAGATATTAGGATAACAATCATGTAGAAGTGCATAAACCTAACCATAAGCCTAAACTTAATATAAACGGTATCCCTTTATTCTGATTGGCTGATTGGAATGTTGTTCCAGGATCAACATAGATGTTTATTCAGAAACATGTCCTACTTGGTGAAATCAGGTTGGAGATGTTGCTAAGCTGTGTTTCTAAACTGTAGCGAACTGTACTGTATGTAAAAGTACCTACATGTTGTGTGAGTCACATTTTTCAAAGCAAAATCAAGATATCGGTAACTGACAGATTCATGCACAGACCTGACTAAACAACCATTAGTCCAGTATTGTGCTGTAATTGCTAATCTATGTGTACTGTCAAATATATTAGCTTGTCCGTTAAACTCCCAAAGTGATTCGACCCAAAGTGTCCAGAGAAAGTATGATGATGACCAATATGAGGCAATAGCTGGAACGGTGCATCCCTGCTCATCAGGTTAAAGTCCCTCAACATTTGTTGGAGTGGAGGCTGAACTGGAGTGTCTGTGATTTGCCCAGAGTGGAGTTTTTTGGATGTCTGGTGTTAAATTTGCTAAAGTGGTGCTTTAGATCAGGAGAGGCAGAGGAGAGAATCTGTGCAGAAGAGAAGGGGCGCAGAAATTCAGACCACCCCCATGCTTAATTGGGCCTGCCTTCATTTGACACACATCAAGTATTAGGTTAAGTACCTTTTATGGATAATTGGAAAGTGTAAATTGACTGTAATTGTGCCTGCCATGGCTATTATGCCCATTTGTAACCTCACTTAAGCAAATTAATTCAAAGAGACTCCTGATTGTTCTTTTTCTCCTCTTCACTTCATACATCCTGGAAAGAAAGAAAAATAATGGTTGTGTTTGCAGATGTATAACATATAGGTTGAGGAAGCATGAGCGAGTTGAAGTCTAACTTATTCACCCTCCTGTAAATATATATTTTTTTCTTTTTCAAATATTTCCCAAATGATACAGAGCAAGGATTTTTTTTCACAGCATTTCCTATAATATTTCTTTCTTCTGGAGAAGGTCGTATTTGTTTTATTTCAGCTAAAGTAAATTTGACGTGTTTTTGACGTGTTTTAAATTTTGACGTTTAAAAAAAAACATCTTAAGGTCAATATAATTATCCCCCTTAAAGGTGCCTTATGCAAGTTTGACATGAGGTGTTTGAACTAGGTATTGCACACCTAGTTCAAAACACACACAAGCACAGGTTGCCAGACATCAACAGTGTGCCTGACCGTCAAGCCTACAGTCTGATTTAAACCACGTTCTTTATAAAAGCAAAGGCACAAGATAGATGGAATATTTACCATATTAAACAAAGTTTTTGTCCTAAATAACGACTGAAATTTATATTTTATAAACGGCTTCAATTTCTTGCAGCTGAACAACATAAAACTATGACAATGATCACCTCAGGTACACCTCATGTACTTTATTCAGTGTCAAATGCTAACAATGTGAGTTTGAATGCCATTTTACATGACATTTACTGCTATATACTGAAAGCAGCAGCAGATAGTTTACCTCAAATCTTGTAAATAAAATAAACTCTTTAAATGTGACTCAGTGCAAACCAACACATATCAGTGATTCAGCATGTACATGTAATAATGCTAAAGAGGTTTAATATGTATAAATTAGATTATAAACCTTACCATTTTGTTGGAGTGCAGTGAGTGCACCATTCTGTGCTTCTGAATGGCTTCTGAACAGCCCAATTGCTTATTTTGTAAGGACATGGGGTTGCAATGTAACCTGCTCACCTTATGTTGACATTCGTAATATTTATGTTATTTGCTAATTAATAACCAACTGATGTGGAAATCTGAATATGTGTCTCATTTCGGAGACTGCTACTGTCCACCAGAGGTCGCATTTCAGTCAGTCAGTCAGTCAGTCACACTTTTAAGAGCCTTTCTGACTGAAAGTATGAAATATGCTGATTCAACCCAGTGTGCTGAAATATAATTGGCTAAACTGGCAGTGGGCAGGTTAAATGACCAAAACAAGACAGACGTTCTGGCACATACCTCACATTTTCAATTTATTTTTATGCTTTAGAAGAGTCAAAAACTTACATAAAGTACCCTTAAGCAATATATATTTATTTGAATTGTTTACAGGACAAACCACTGTTATACAATGATTTGCCTAATTACCCTAACTTAATTAACCTAGTTAATGCTTTTAATAGCACTTTAAGCTGAATACTGTGTCTTGAAATTTGTTATTAAAAAATCTTTGTTCCGTTAAACAGAAATTGGGAAAAGATATACAGGAGTGCTAAATATTCTGACTTCAATTCTATGTGTGAGAAAGTGTGTATATGTGTGTGTTAAGAGCTCTCTTGAAAATTTACCATAAACAGCCATTGCCTGAGTGGCTCCAGGTAATAGTTGTCAGGTGAATTAACTTCTACCTGTCAGATCTTTAGAAAAGTGCTCATCGTTTCTGTGAACTAAAGTGGAAGCGAATTAGTCCCTCTCCAACACAACGACAAGAAACTTGTGCCTTTCTTCTCAAATAATAGGCCTCGGGAGGCAAAAATAGATAAGGGACATTATATTGTGTTTTCTAGCTTCACGTCAGACTTCATGAAGCCGATTCATGAAACGAATGTCTGCATCTGCGTGATCTCCGAATTAGTGCATTTTATAAATAAATTGTTTTTCTAAGTCACAATTTACTATAAAGCACAGGGTCGAAAAATCCTGCACTGTGGTGTGAGAGAGAGAGAGAGAGAGAGAAGAGAGAAGCCATACTGGTGTATAACATACATCATACCATTTAATTGATAACTACTGTAAAATAACCTCTAGCAGCATTCAATTTATTTTTTAAAATACATAAGCCACCACAATTTTCAACATAAGGATTAATTCATCCAAAATGTTTAATTCTGTTATTAATTAGCCTCATGTCATTCCAATCCCCTGAGACATTTGTTCATCTTCAGAACACAAATTAGGATATTTTAGCTCATTGACCTTCTGTAGACAGCAACAGTCTCTGAACATTCAACTGTAATCATACAAGGTGCATGTTTACTATATCAAATATGATACAGTACTTACATATTTCACTGCTGACTCAAATTTGTCATACTGCCAGTAGTAAATTTGCACCATGACATGATAAGGGACAGAAAATAGGCAAACAAAGCCATTTTTACAGTTTTTATGGTGCACAAAAGTGTACTTGGAGCTCCATATGACAGCAGTCTAACCACTGAAGTCATATGGGATGTTTTGACATTGTATCTTTTGTTGTTGTTGTTGTTGTTAAACATCTTGTCACCTCATGGCTGTACAGTATATGGAGGATGAAAGAGCTCTCTGGTTTCATCTAAAATATCTTAAATTGTGTTCTGAAGATAAACAAAGGTCTCAGGGGATTGGAGCATGAGAAATTAACAAGATTTAACATTTTTGGGGTGAACTAACCCTTTATTCAAAACAGCAAATGGAATTCATTCATTCATTCATTCATTCATTCATTCATTTTCTTTCGGCTTAGTCCCTTTATTAATCTGGGGTTGCCACAGCAGAATGAACCGCCAACATATCCAGCATTTGTTTTTACGCAGCGGATGCCCTTCCAGCTGCAACCCATCTCTGGGAAACATCCATACACACTCATTCACACTCATACACTACGGACAATTTAGCTTACCCAATTCACCTATACCACATGTCTTTGGACTTGTGGGGGAAACCGGAACACCCAGAGGAAACCCATGCAACCACAGGGAGAACATGCAAACTCCACACAGACATGCCAACTGACCCAGCTGAGGCTTGAACCAGCAACCTTCTTGCTGTGAGGCGAACGTGCTACTCACTACGCCAGCAAATAGAATTAAAAAATATATAAAACAAACAGAAATTGTAGTAGCTTAAGACATAGTGTCACATAATAGTTTATTGTCCCCATGCCCATCTCCCCTGACAGCCTGCACTCACTTTGCATCCTAGCCAGAGCACGCTTATGTCATCGATGATGCGCTGTTCAGTTTAACAGAAGAGAAGCACTCTCGCTCAGCACAGTTGATATTTCTTTAGTTATATCATTTTAGTTGTTTGATATGCAGTGACACGCTGTCAAATAATTCGCCGCACAGATCAGTCACTTTTGGCGCTCATAAATGATCATAAAGTCCTCATACTGCAGGTATTAGGAGGTTTGCTGAAGGTACAGTTGTCGTGCAGCGAGGGGTTTGCGTCTTTAATAACGTATGTCAGTTTGTGTTCATTGAACTGTTAGAATAATTAATAAAGTTCATATGAAACAGTCCCTGAAAGTGACGTCGCGTCATCAGTTTAGGGCTCAGGTGCATTTTGCACTCAGACTACATGCATCAAAGCCCAAGTGGACCGTGCTCTGGCACACCTCTTCCAACAGGGCCAGGGCCGGCCAACTGAACCACGCCTGAGCCCGATTCAGAGCAGTCACACTTCTAAAAACAAACCGGTAAACGCGCCTGGGCACGGTTCAGATAGCGTATTGTGAGTGTGCACTAATTTTCACCACAAAACCAGCAATATGAGTTAACTAAATCAGTATGCATAGTTTTGATTTTATGTGTACTTTAACCCTTGTGCACTGTTCAAATATACTACCCTTTATATTGTAGCCTATATACTGTACCCATATATATATATATTAGGGCTGTCAATTGATTAAAAAAAATAACTAATTAATCACACTTTTGTTTGTGATTAATCATGATAAGAGAAACAGAAACACAGAAATAAAAACACAGGCATGTAAGTGCCATTTGACAAATAACAAACAAAAATTATTTCCATGTTGGATTCTAAATGAACTACAAAAAAATCTAAAATACAGGCATTGCAAATATGGAAATTGGAAGAAAAAAAAAATAATAATAAAGTATTGAATACAAACAATTGTATTCATTGTAAAGTTGTTTTGCGAGTTGAGAACATTAATTATAAGGTAGAAACAATTTTGCTTAGTCCTCCTTAACGTTTAGCCAGTCCAGTCTGTTGACATTATCGGGTGACAACACACATGCACGCACGCGCACACACACACACACACACACACACTCAGACAGAGAGAGAGAGCGCGCAGTACAGCGCACTCCCTTCAAATCATGTTTCAAGTGATTTTCAAATCAAGTATGGCTGTATTTCTCAAGCAAGGATTCTGATACAGCAACGCGAAGCAGACGCTTTAAAAAAGTTGCGTGTAGGGGGAAACACGTCAAACTTAATGAAACATTTGAGGGTGCTTGGAATCAACTTCGAGAGGAATGGGCTGTCTTTGACAGCTTGCGACATCATCTGGCACTTTCACTGAGTACATTTACATGGATCCATATTATCCATATTATCCTTTATCCATATTCCTTTGCTCATTAAACACACGCAGGGCCGGAGCAAGCTGAACTAGTGCTCTAGGTGAACGGTGATCACGCCGCCCTCAACCCGAAAGTGAAAAAGAAAGTGACCGGTTCGCAGATGAACGTGAGGACCGGGAGGGAGGGGGTAGGTGTTGCGGATTAAAGTGAGGACCGGGGGGTTCGCTCACTATTCTGCTGCCCTTGTCAGCCGCCTAGGGCGCCTCTATGAACGCGCCGGCCCTGAACACACGTCAGCCACAACAGGAAATAAAAAAAAAACCTGCCACTGCGTTAAATGCGTAAATTTTTTTAACGCGTTCAATATTTCAAATTAATCGGCGTGCGTTAACGCGCTAATTTTGACAGCCCTAATATATATATATTACATTTTGTTAGCAAAAAATTGTTAATCAACCTTAGTCCTGATCAAAACTATTAAATGTTTAAACATTTAACTCTTTTAACTTTTTAATTGCCAAAACTCTTTGATTTTAACTTTTTAATTGCCAAAACTCTTTGATTTTAACTCTTTAATTGCCAAATTCACGAATGATTTCTAAGCAATTAAGTAGGTTTGAACAGGACTGAGGTTGATTAACATATTTATGCAAAGAAATGTATCCCTTATCATCCCTAACATAACAAAATGGTAGTACATTTGCCCAGAGTGTATTGTTGAGTTAAAGAAAAAAGAAAAAAAAAAACAATTCTAAGCATTTTCTCCAAAAATGTGTCAATATAAGATTTGTCGGTCACACTTTATTTTGACGGTCCACTTGTTGAATTTAAGTTACATTGCATCTACATGCCAGCTAATTCTCATTAGATTATCAGTAGACTGTTAGGTTGGGGTTAGGGTTAGGGTTAGTGTAAGTTGACATGTACTTGCAAACTTTCTTATAGTCAGTTAAATGTCTCTTGAAGGACTGTTAAATGTCAGTATCAACAGATAATAAGCAGACAGTCTACTAATACTCAAATGGACTATCAAAATAAAGTGTTAAAGTTATGGCCAAACTCAAAATCAACCCAGAGTGGATGAAAACACCCCTGACAGCACTTAAGGGTTAAATAGTCACTTAATTAGAGTCAGATTATGCAATTTTGTACTGCTAAAATATTGTGTGGCTGACAAGAAACATCCCACACTAGATATTGCTTTGCAACCAATCATCATGTTTACCAAAGCATGTGACATCATTAGGATCTGTGTTCCTATTGGTCAACATCACAGTTGCCATCCACTATGTCACATTTAAATAAACAATTCATGACACCTATCATCATTTACAAACCACTACGTCAAACAGATCACAAACATTCTGATATTGTGTAGTCATCTGGGTACTTCATCCTATTGTTTTTCTCAATTTATTCTTATTTAATCAGTTCAGCCATGCAAATCTTTCCATATGCTATTTTTATCCTACAGCATAGCATGTGATTACGCTTGCATCTAACTCAGATTTTTTCAAAGAATCATTTCACAATAACTGATGTGTTAGCTATCATAACAGTTTCAAAACAGCATGAGGGTGAGTAAATGACAGCATCATTTTTTTTTTTTTTGGCTGAACTATCCCCTTAAAGGCCGCATTATAAAATAAAACACGTCTCTGAGATTAAAGGCAGCGGTGGCGTTGATAAGCAATAACCAGTTCAAATTGTTTGCATAAAGCCTTAGACATATTTATGTGTTATGGGTAATGACTCCTCTGTCCACTACGGAATTAGCCACGATGTTTTCCACAGGCGGGTTTTTGACCTTGCTCTCCATTTTTCCCGCGTCTCCATGCCCAGCTCAAGATAAACAAGGGGGAAAAAAATACTCTTTCAGCTCCGTGCAGATCTGAATCAACAGGAGATTAAAAAATAATCAGAGAGGGGAGTTATTACTGCGTACCCATCAGCGTTTTTGAGGGCCGCATCAGCCTCCTGCCTCAAAGGAGTCCGCAGCCGCAATTAAGCTAGGTCAAAAAACACACAACAAACAACAGCCATCCGGCGCCCGGCGAGTCAGCCTTTGA
The DNA here is from genome assembly GCA_903798035.1 of Danio albolineatus. Lineage (NCBI taxonomy): Eukaryota > Metazoa > Chordata > Actinopteri > Cypriniformes > Danionidae > Danio > Danio albolineatus. Next base: position 2,779,399 of record CAIGQQ010038995.1, read on the forward strand.
AGGACGCTAAGAAACACGCTGTCCACATTTTCTAGGTGTAATATTGTGTTTGATGTCAGTTTCACTGCAACAAATGCATTTGTTGTTCCTTTACAACCTGTGAACAGTGCCCTCCTTATATCCAGACTTCTTTTTTGAAGGTTAGACGCGCGCACAGTTTGAACAGTGTGCCAAAACTGAAATTTCAAATTGGCGATGGCTGATCCTCAAGAAGGCACTGAGAAGCTTTTATATGGGGATCACAGCAGAGATAAGTGCTAAATAAAATGTTCTTCAAACATTAAAACTTGGGAAACTTTTTACCATTAGATAAAAAAGTGAGTAAACTGTGATTTTAATTGAACTTTTACATTTATTTTTTATTTTCATCTTGCAATTCAGTCTTTTTTTCTCTGTATAGCGATTAAACATGCTAATTATGTGAAAATTCAATTGCATTTAAATGCAGTTTTCATGTCATTTTCATTTTTCTTCAGCTTAGTCCCTTTGTTCCTCAGGGGTCGCCACAGCGGAAGAACTGCCAACTTATCCAGCATATGTTTTTACACATCGGATGCCCTTCAAGCTGCAACTCTGCACTGAGAAACATCCATATGCTTACATTCAAACACATACACTACAACCAGTTTAGTTTATTCAATTCACCTATAGCGCATGTGTTTGGACTCTGGGGGAAACCGGAGCACCCGAAGGAAACCCACACAAACACGAGGAGATTAAATGCAATTTTGAGGAAAAAATCACATTGCAAGATTTAAAAAATGCTATATATGAAATAAGTATTTCTTTGTAATTGCAAGTTTATACTGCACAGATTTTTTTGTATCTTGCAAGTTTTCATTTTGAGGAATACAATACACTCTCAGAAATAAAGGTACGAGAGCTGTCACTGGGGTGGTACCTTTTCAAATGGTTCAAATTTGTACCTAAAAGGTCAATATTAATACCTCAAGGGTACATATTAGTACCTAAAAAGTACAAAAATGTTCCTCCTAAAATACTTAGGTACTAATATATACTTATGAGGTACCAATATTCATCCTTTAAGTACAAATGTGTTGAAAAGGTACCACCCCAGTGACAGATCGCATGCCTTTATTTCTGAGAGTATACAGTATAATTATGACTTTGTATTGTGCGATTTGCAATGTGCTTAAAAACTTGCAATT
>CAIGQQ010038995.1:2785567-2802406 GCA_903798035.1 Danio albolineatus
ACCTTGATGCACATCAGTAACTCACCAGTAACTTTTTTTTAATGCATGTCCTTTTAGAAAACATTGTAGCCTAAATAATTGGAAATCCAGCCACCACAATAATCAAACTTTTGGGAACAGCTGTGGTCGGAACTAAAGTTCTCAGCACTGTCTTCTCTGGAACATTCTCAAGCGGTGGACTTCTACATTCCGTTTGCTTGCTGCAGAACCACATCATAGCTCACTATCATATAGACTTGATTTCAACTCTCCACACCCCACTGAAAATGAATGACTTCCAGCTACTTTGACGTTCTCGCCACTTCCGGTGTGAAGGCACAGTATGTGTATGCACACACACACACACACACTCACAATAATCTGCTGTTTTACATCATAAAATTCCAGCCAGACACTTTTTTTGCACAGGCACATCTACAGGGTCAATGGTACCAACTGACGATCAACAATAAAAATGACACATTTGACCTCTTCCAAACAAGGAAAACCACCAACAATCAATAATTCATCATTAAATGCTCTCATGGCTTTGCAACCAAAAAATGTCATTATAATGGAAGTCAAAGGGGTAAAGACAGCTACAAACCTAATGAAAGATATAAATTTGAACAGTACGCAAGGATTTAGAGAGTCTGCTCTGAACGCCCACTCTGCATTGACCAAAGTGCATCTTAACACTAGCTGTAAACAAGGCCCTATGCAATGAATATGTTAAGGGTGACATGTTTATGTGCGTCACACAGATGACGCGGGCCAGATGTTTTCTAGCCCCTCAGACCATTCAAAGTAATCCCATTTGACACTTGATGCACAAACAGTTTTCACACATACGATGCATCTATATTCATGCGATGCTCACACACCTCAGTAACTTATGAGCAAGCTCAGCATCCCGTGCTTTTATCAGATAAGACAAATCACGATGAGGAGTCCGCTCGCTGCGACAGAACGCGTCAGTAGGCCTTTACTCTACTGGCCCAATGCATGGCTGTCTCAGCGAGCACCAAACTGCCCATTCAATGTGCACAAAAGCAATAACACAACAAATAACAGCACAAATGCACTTGAGCGCCTTAGGCAAAGGGAGCTTATCTGAGTCTTCTGCAGAAAGGAGTTAACTTTGTCTGCTGTTAGGAGGAGCCCGGCTACTTTATCTCTCTTATGCATTCGTCTCCCCATGTCGCTTCAACAAGCATCGTTTTAAGATAATTACCGACAGTTAATTCGATATGTGCTTTTGCATGCTCCGCCAGTCTGAGGACCCTTATCTAGCCGTACCGCCAGGAAGAGTGAGGGGGGGTGGATTTATGGAGAGGCTCCGACTGTGATCGTAATACAATGAGCTAGATATGTGAATATGTGTATTTATAGGGCCTCCCGAAAAATATCTTTGGACATTTCAGTCGCACTTAAAGGGATAGTTCATCCAACATGAAAATGACCTCATTGTTGGTCAACATAGGCTCATTCTAAAATTGTAGCCCTCTATACATTTCTGGAGATCGCAAATTATGTAGCTAGAAGTACGTATGCTGCATTTAGTCTTTAAGACGAATGATACAGGGCGGTTCCTTTTCGTGCTTCGAGCTGACTGCTTACCACTATATGGACGGTTTTCTCGCTGTAACCAGTTTGTCCAGTGGCTCGCAGCATACGTTGAAAGACCCATGATGACGGGGTTTGAGTCCGACCTAGAATGGTTCCAGAAAACAGGTAAGACAAAAATAAATGCTAAAAAACAAAATAAACAAGTAAATAACAGGGTGAGAATGTTGTAACATCTGAAAATGTGGTAAAAATCAGGGGGGGGGGTTCTTTTTCTGGATTGCTTTTGAAAACACTGTTGGTTGGGTTTAGGGAAGTGGGCGGGTCAATCGGTGCTTTTGAAAACACTATTAGTTGGGTTTAGGGAAGTTGGTGGATCAATTGGTGCTGTTGAAAACACTTAGTTGGGTTTAGGGAAGTTGGTGGGTCAATTTGTGCTTTTGAAAACACTATCGGTTGGGTTTAAGGAAGTGGGTGGACAGGTCAATCGGTGCTTTTGAAAACACTATTGGTTCGGTTTAAGGAAGTAGGTGTTCTGGTCAATCAGTGTTTTTGATAACACTATTGGTTGAATTTAGGGAAGTGGGTGAGCAGGTCAATGGGTGCTTTTGAAAACATTGTCGGTTGGGTTTAGGGAAGTGGGTGGGCAGGTCAATCGGTGTTTTTGATGACATCATTGGTTGAGTTTAGGGAAGTGGGTGGGTGGGTGAATTGGTGCTTTTTGATAACACCATTGTTTGGGTTCAAGGAAGGAGGTGGGTGGGTCAGTTGATCACTTAGTCAGTCAGTCAGTCGATAGCAGTCTCTGGTAGATTTACATGAGAACAGCAAGCGCTAATGGCAATTTGAGAACTCAAAAAGCATACACAGCGGCCTCTGGTGGATTCAAGAGAAAAAAAAAAACAAAAAAAATAAATAATAATAATAATTACCTCCTGGGACGTATTTGGAACTTTCCAGAAATGTATATATGGGTACGTTTTCAGAATGAGCCCTTGGTTTTCATTGGTGCTCCTTTATGAGTTTCTTTCTTCTGTTGAACAATAAAAGATAGAAGAAGAATTTTGATTGCTCCACTTCCAAGAAACATTACTATGAAAGGAGTAGTTTTTAATTTTTTCCATTTAATGTCTTAATTTAGTTTAACAGTATTATATATAAAAAAATGTCAAACCAGACTCTTTTTTTCTATACTAATATAATTATTTACGTTTTTTTTTCTTTTCTTTTTTTTGTTTAAACAAACTGGATCCCACATGAATGAAGTCAGTTCTTCTAGAGTTCATACAAGGGTCCCTAACAGTTTATTAACTATGGACATTCCCCACTAATCTTTGACAAAAGGAAACTAGCTTTGAACGATGTGATGAATATTTTACTATAGGAAGTTTGCTTGCTTGTTTTATATCTTGAAAATAGCTGCCATGGCTTGATGTTTTGTTATATAATTGAAAGACGTTCATATATTTTTCAAACATGGCTTAAGGGTCTAAATCATTTTTGAGGACACTTTATGTTCGTTATTAAACATATCTTTTACATTAGCTTTCCAAAACGGTTAGAACTAAATTGTGTAAACCAAATCTACTAATCTGATACAATGCACTTATTGTGTTGATGCATACTTACCTTGTTCTTACATTTTGAAATAATGGCGTGTCAGAACATTTAGATTTACATTGTACACCCAACCCTAAACTACCTTTAGACATATGTACTCATATCACTAAACATATCAACCAGCTCTTAGAGTTTTGCAATCCAACATGGATATAAGTACATTGTATTTACCAATTTCTACATTTTTTTTTTTGTAAGTACACAGACAACACAGGTTCATTGGAAATATGTGCTTTAGCCTAGATTTTTGTGAAACTGCAAAAGCGTACTTCAACATACTTTATGTTTGTCTGCTGTTTCTAGTTAAAGAGCTCCTATTATGGGTTTTTAAAAATGACCATCCATGCAGTGTTTACAGCTCTAGGTGAACTGAAATATCCAGCTAAGGTTTAAATCTGAAAGTGCGCTGTGTTTAAGGCCCTGTTTACACTAGTGCGGTTTTGTTTTAAAACGCATAAGTTTTGCTACGGTTATGCCATCCGTCCATACTACGCCAGAGTTTTCGAGGTGCAAAAACGGAGCGTTTTTAAAACGCTGGAGAGAGCGTTTTCATTCTGAAACGCTGCTGCAGCGTCTCAGTGTGGATGGAGGGAAACGCATACTTCTGAAAATGGAGGCGTGGCTGCTGAGATCCGCTGCGTGATTGGGGCTTTGGGTCATTGCGTATCCTTCCCTTATTCGTCAAGCGCACGTGGCTATAAGGTCACCGGCAGACGGCAGACCAGCCTTCACTGTAAACACTGTATTTTCGATAGCCATGGATGTTTTATATTAATTTGTTACTTTAAGTAACAACTTGACCTCGTCGTCTGACCTCAAAAAGACCTCTCTTGCTTTCTTTGCCATCGCGTTCATCGTTCAACCAGCGTTTAATGACTAACAATAACCAAATGCCGAGCGAGACGCATGCTTCCTGTTTATACTTGAACGCGCATGCCCAGAGTGCGCGAATGGTCACGTTTCTGGTGGAGTAGTGAAGACGGAGATCTGTTGAGACGCTGGGTGAAAACGCTAGTGTGGACGCGGATCATTTTCTTGCTAAAATGCCGTTTTAAAACTAAAACGCACTAGTGTAAACGGGGCCTAAAACTACTGATTCATCTATCAAGAGTCGACTCACTGCAAAAACAAATCTTAAGCCGTGCCGCCTTGATGTCGATACGGAACTCAAGCCCTGCCCATTTATTGCGCACATAGACCAGGTAAAATTGAAAACCCCCGGCCCCGCCCACAAAGACTGTAGAAAAAAAGAGGAAGACAAATACTGTAGCAGATCCCGGTTGAATCATGACACGAAGACATTGTGCTCTGAAGTATGAATAAAAGTTGTTATTTTCCCCTACCTAAAGATGAGGCTGTGAAGAGTCAGCGACTGAATCTCAGCATTATAGCCCCAGCCTTGTGTTGTGTTCCCGTCATTTTTCTGACGAGTGCTTCAGCATTCTACACACTTACAATGGGGCATTCGTCGTTTGTTAAAGGAAGGATCAGAAAAGACGATGTATGGGACTTTGCAGAGCTTGACAAGAGCTTTACAGTACAGAGTTCATGGACCTTCACCTCCATTTCACAAGTGTAAGTGAGTGCTATTTAAATGGTTATCTCCTTTTTTCTCTAGCTTGCAAATTATGGATTTAATTGTGTTTTGTTACTGGTATGGATTTGTTACTGGTATGGATTTAATTGTGTTTTGTTACTCCATGTGGCTTGTGCTGTATCTGGTTAAGTCTTTATATTCTCAAAATCTCGTGTCTAAAACCACGTTGAAAATGCGACGCGTGCCGCTTTGTTTACGGATTTAAATGCGTGCGTGAGCTCGTGATCCACTGCCGTTTGTCATTGCTATGGCCACCATCAGCTTTTACTCTACACACATGCGGTAGTCAAGTTACAAAATAGTTCAGCTTTTGCCACTGTGTGGTTTAATACTGAATGTGTGTCATGGTTCAGAATAGAGCAGTATGCTGGTGTTGAACGCAATCGACCAATCGCAATAGACTGGGTCATTGGACCAATCAGCGCAGATTGGCATCGCATTAAGGAGGGGTTTTGGGAACAAATGAGTCTCTGAATGATTCATACAGGAGGCGTTGGTTTAACTAGGTTAAAATAAATGCATATTATAATACAATGAAAGTGTTTTATGACCTTGCATGCATATCAGACGGTTGTTGGAGACCCCCAAAACCAAAATATGAACTTTTTTAATGCATAATATGGGGTTCTTTAAAATGAATGCTGTGGGGGAATATTCCGACAATATTGGGGCAATAACAACTTCTGTTCCTTTTCACACAATTGATAATTATAGGGACATATTACCAACAAATATCTCTATATGGACAATGTTTTTGTTGTGACCAGTTTGCTCAGTAGCTCAGTTTGTATGGTATTTAATTTATGATGCATAGTGCTCAGGTCTGAGTCTGGTGAAGCACGGTTCCGCAAAAGAGGTAAAAAGCAATGGTAAAACTGCAATCAAGGTAAAACTACGTGGTCACAGTGCTTTTTTTATCCTTTTTTCTCGTTTGCTTTTGAAAACAGTATTGACTGGGTTTAGGGATAGGTGTAGGTAAGTGGTTTGCCAGGTAACCTGTACATGGATGTATACAAGAAGGACATGCTTTAGAAGCACAAAACAAAATATACCTATTTACCTAGTTAAGTAACCTATTTAGGATTTGCAAACATGTATACAATGCCATGGAGTGTACATATTTTGCATCTGAAATGTGGAACAAAATGTAAGTGGCAAAATGTGCTTTACATTTCACAAAAAATGTAGGCTAAGGCTAGTTTTTTCAATTAGCCAAATATATGGAGGCACAAGAACATCCATTAAACAACATTATAAACTTCCACTAGTAGACCTTTGCTCTGCCAGTGGTATTACACTATCAAATAAGATATTAAATTCATTCATTCATTTCTTTTCGGCTTGTCCCTTCATTAATCGGGGGTCGCCACAGCGGAATGAACCGCCAACTTATCCAGCATGTTTTACGCAGCGGATGCCCTTCCAGCTGCAACCCATCACTGGGAAACATCCATACACACTCATTCACACACATACACTACAGACAATCTTGCTTACCCAATTCACCTATACCACGTCTTTTGGGGAAACCGGAGCACCCGGAGGAATCTTGCACGAACATGGGGAGAACATGCAAACACCACTCAGAAACACCAACTGACCCAACTGAGGCTCGAACCAGCGACCTTTTTGCTGTGAGGCAATCGAGCTACCCACTGTGCCATCGTGACACACAAGATTAAATTAAAACATGAAAATAAATCAAAACGCAAGAGGAAAATTAGGAAAAATCAAAGGATATTATGCACTGGTTATTAATGCCTGCAGCTAACAGGTGTGTGCGTGTGTGTGTGTGTGTAGAAGTAGTTGGGTTTGGCTTTCTCATCATTTCTTTTTTCTCTGCTGGACGATGTAGGGGTCTCAGCTTTGGGCTGAGTAAATCAAACACCTGCTGTTCTTCACCAGCACATGATGAAGAAGAAAAACCCCCACAAATACACACTGTTACACACTTAAAATGATCCTATTCAATCACACCACACTCAAAGCTGAACATACTGTTTTTCACACACTAACACATTTATGTGGACTTTCCATAGGTGTCATTTATTTTATACTGTAAAAAACATTTATTATATGGCCTTATTCTACCCCTACCCCTAAACCCAACCCTCACAGGACTGTTTTTTTTTTTATTACTATTATTTTTTTGTTGTTGTGACTTATGAGGACTATCCATATATGCAATGTGTTTATAAAAACGGCTTAATATATGGCCTTACCCTACCCATTAACCCAACCCTGACAGAAAACCTGATGTGTCATACTTTAATGTGTAAAAACCCTGTTAAGTATAATTTTAAACAATTTTAAAGTACAAGGACACACCACCTGTCCTAATAAAACACCTCTGCATTTTAATACCGAAGTCATACCACCCAAGTCATACCAAGTCATACCCATTGCATAAACAAGTACAAACACACTATTTGTTTTTTTGTGATTTATGAGAACTCTCCATAGGCATAATGTATTTTAAATTATGAGGACACAAGGCATGTCCTTATAAATCACCTCTACATTGTAATTCCCAAGTCATACACATGTCATTATACACATTTGTGTCCTCATAAATCACATAAACAAGTACACACAAACAACGGCTGTTTTTTGTAATTTATGAGGACTCTCCATAGGCGTAATGCATTTTATACTCTAAAAACTGATTAATATACTGCCTTACCCTACCTCTAAACCCAACACTCTCAGGAAACCTGATATGAAACATTTTGAATGTGTAAAAACCCTCTTAAGTATCATTTTAAATCACTTTAAATTAAGAAGACACAAGGCATGTCCTCATAAGTCACCTCTACATTATAATACCTAAGTCATAGTAGGCCCAAACGGAATCTGTGCGCGCAGAATTCCGCAGATTTCCACATATTTTTAGCCCATCATTGATTCTGTTTATTTACTGGTGTAAATGTGTGTAAATTAATATTTATTCAGTTTTTAAATTAATTTCAGTAATCATATTGACTAATATGAAAATGTTCATATAATTTATTTGCAATACAGTTTGTAAAGTCATATTTTCTGTCTTTTAGTAGATATATTATATAGAAGACTAGATTTGTTTACCAAACAAAGTGGATCTAATTTGATTTGCATTGTAAACATTGAATAAAAGTTAAAAGGTATTACTTTTTATTTCGTATATTAAGGTTTTAGTTATGATACTCCAAAAATCATTCTGCGTAAATCTGCAGATTTTTAACAATATACTCTGCAGAAATAGCAAAACATGTCCGCAGATACCGTCTGGCCCTAGTCATAGGCATGTCATTTTATAAATCTGTGTCCTCACAAATCCCATCAACAAGTACAAACACACACATAGACTTTTGGTTTGGAGAGAAGTCCACTATCTTGAGGGATCAAACAGTGAGACCTGGTCTCATTTCTGCAGCACTGGCCAAATGCCCAGTCACACACTCACCACTGCCAACTCCTCTAATGAAGTCCGGTAATTAAGCGAGACCCTAAGACCCGAGGGTCTGTGTGTGGGTTGAATTTTTGGACTCAGAAATCTTCCCTTTCCTCCCCATCTCCTCCCAAAAAGTGCCAAGTACTGTGATATTCCCAGAATCTCAAAAACTCGAAAACACTTCAAACTCTTCCACTCGTCTCGTACCTCAGTCTGAGGCTGCAGTACCTCTACATTGTCTAAACCTGCGGTGAAATCATCAGCTCCACAGGGCCTTTGTCTTCAATCCGGCTTTCACTCAAGCCTGCTTCTTGATTACAGTCAGACTTCACCCTGCAGTCCTCGGCGCGCTGGTACTGCGTGATTGCGAAGCGCGTGCATGTCATATATGATCTGATGTAAGGAGTTTGACTGCTAGGCCGTCGGCGTTGAGCATTTTCCTCGGCTCGACAGGGGCTTCGGGGGGACTCTCGCTGCTCCGTCCGCCTGTAATGAGCCAGTGCTAATTATCCTCAAGAGACGCGGTGCTAACCTTGGGCTCGCTAGCCAAGGACTTCTATTAAACCCCTGCCAAGATTTACCACAGAGGAATTTGTGCGTATTAATGAGACGATAACAGTACATTTTGGTTGAATGATATGTGGGAGCGCCGCTAACAAACAACAACTCGGTAATCAAATGTGGAAAGATATAAACAAGTCCAGGAGGTGCATGAACGTGTTGTAAAGGCTGACACGGGTCAAGTGATTGTTAACTTGATTTAACAGCTATTGGGAAAATAGTGCCTTTCTAAACTCTTTCCCCCACTGAAGTACTGTTGATTGAAGTACTGTGAATTGATAGAGAGTGGTGTCATTGTTGATCATATATACAAATCTTTCAAGGCCCAGAGTGTTTTGATATAGACAGTGAATCTATCAGAAGAAAGAGTCTTTGTTTTATTCTAACTTTTTTTGTGTGAATAAAAAGCAGAGAAGTCTGTATTGTTTTTAAAAGGCTGATCATATTGGAGATCTGGCCCATTACTGTTGATCATGGACAATGTAAAGTATTTTGGGGGGTTTTATTTCATTTTTGAGTTATTAGTGTACATATGTAAAGCTGAATTAAAATGAACGATCAAACGAACCAATGAACTAACAAACGAACAAACTAATTGAAGGTGTGTGCAGTTTTGTCCAATCATTAATTTAAGTTTAGTGTTCATTCATTCATTTTCCTTCAGCTTAGTGCCTTATTTATCAGGGGCCGCCACAGGGAAATGAACAACCAACTGTTCCGGCATATGCTTTACGCAGCAGATGCCCTTTTAGCCACAACCCAGTACTGAAAAACACCTATATACTTTCACATTCACACACGCTCTCACACACTACGGACAATTTAGTTAATGCAGTTCACCTGCACTGCATGTCATTGGACTGTGGGTCAAACCAGAGCACACGGAGGAAACCCACACCAACAAGAGGAGAACATGTAAACTCCACACAGAAAAGCCAACTGGCTCAGCCGGGACTCGAACCAGCGACCTTCTTCATTTTAGTATTCAATTTCATTATTCTTTTTTTATTTAAAACATTTTTAATATGTTTTTTTTTATTGACTCAAGATCTGTGGCAATTGATTATTATTATTTTTTGTGTGTGTGTTAGCTATTTACATTACATTAGTGGAACAGTCTATGAGTTTTTATCCAAATCATAAGTGAACACACTGAAAATGCATAATAGTTTTTGTCAGGCCACCTGTTGAAAACGTCATTTTTGAGTCAGGTGAATTTATGGTCACAATAACGCCTTTTATGTAATCGAAATTGTCACAAAACAAGCAATTTTTTTTTATTTAAAACAGCAGTTGTTAAATATTTTAAGTCATCATTCCATAAAATAATAATAACATCATTCAACAAAACAAAACAAAACAAAAAACAAAACAAAACAAAACAAAACAAAACAAAACAAAACAAAACAAAACAAAACAAAACAAAAGAAAAGAAAAGAAAAGAAAAGAAAAGAAAAGAAAAGAAAAGAAAAGAAAAGAAAACAAAACAAAACAAAACAAAACAAAACAAAACAAAACAAAAAATAATATATAAAGTAAAATGAAATGAAATAAAATAATTAAATAAAATAATTAAATAATAAAAAATAATAAAACTAAATGACAAAATTAAATGAATAAAATTAAAATAAAATTCTTACATTTTAAAGTGTTAATTTATGCTAATCATAAGTGGATACACAAAAATTACATTTTAAAAGAACCTTTCAATAACTCTTTTACAAATTCTAAATGAATAAAAATGACTTAAAGGACGGTATCTTAAATCAAATGATGAAAAATTCATGAAAGCATTAATGAAGAAGTTTGAATATGACAAACAGGCAATAGTTCTCTAAATGTAGTCAAGTCAGAGAAGACAAGAAATACTCATAATTTTTAGCATTAGCTTATCTTATAACGTAAAAGAGCATGGAGGCAATTTGAAGAAGCTCTTATTAAATTTACACATTCACGCAGAAATATTAAATCTCGGCATACTTCCCCACAACCTCCTCGTCTTGGCTTCTAATCAAGGAAATATTGACGAGCAGTTGGTAAATGCCCAGAAGGTCACTGAGATGGAGGGAAAAGACGACAGGCATTTATGACTGTACAAGGAGTATATTTTATCCAAGCATCTGACACAGGGAGAACACTGCAGTTTAATGAAAACCATATTCAGTGCGCTGAATATAAAAATTGCACATATAAATAACCAATCTCTGAACAAACAACTATTATTTTTAAAAGTTCTGCACATGAATCCAAAGCCCAAAGCCACTAATGCACAATGGAAATTTGTTGGATTTAAAACAGTGGTTTTGTTAGCCATTTTAAAGGCATGGTCCACTGCGATATCATATTTTAAACTTTAGTTGATGTGTAATGTAGCTGTGTGAACATACACAACATCTCTGAATGTAAGATGCTGAAAGTTCAATGCAAAGGGAGACATTGGCTTTTGCAAAGTTAGCTTAGCAAAGGCTACAGCAAATGAAGTTTGGGGACTACAAAAAAATACATCCGGGCTAGTGAGATCCAAAATGCTTTAGGTTACGTGCATTCAACACACGCACACACGCTGCGCAGCAAAGGGGCATGGCCAGAGGTGCTGTAATGTTATAGCAAAGACAGCTAAAATGGCATCCAAATGCTGATATTTCCACAGAGCTTGTTCTGTTTCTGTATTTGGGCTTCCACGGGACACAACACAAAGAGATAAATGCTTACAATTTAATTTTAATGATATTCCAGACAATTATAAAAAGATATAGCTAACATTTGACAAAGGACAGCTTCCAGAATCTCTTCCAGTTCAGTGCTGGATTCACCTAAAAACTAAAAGGAAGGAGCAGCTCCAACCATAATAGAAGAAGCTGTGGATTGTGAGCCACAACCTGTAAGTATTTTTATTCGTTAAAATTTATCTATTACATGCATAGTGTCTACCATTATTGGTATATTGTAGCAAGGACATAGACAAGGATGTAAACAATGGGAAATGCTGTTTGACAGCGCTATCTATTAAGCTATAATTTCATATCTATCAAACTTCAGTTAACACTCACACTTCACCATTGCTGCAGTATCTCTCTATGCGGCTGCTTTCACTGCATTCTACATCTCAAATAATGAACTCGCAAAAGATATGTGAACGCTTCATATTACTTACACATGCTTATTCTGAATAGATGTGCAAGACACTTGTCAGATTTTATTTTAGAGAGCAGGCATGAGGTACAGCTGTATGCTTTTAATTTTTCTGTCTGATTCATGCTCTAACTGATACTGCGAACAGCTACACTAACTGACAGTATTTACACAGCAGAGACAAAGCACATGCTTGTATAGGTGTGACACTTTTCCTGGTGACGTGGAGCCAATCCACGAATCACTACACATTATGTTAGCTGACCAATCAGTGCCTCTTGAGGGCGGGCTTTTGGAGGAACTAGGACAGTTGTTTTCATGTTAGCTGAGTAGCTATATAATCAATAATGTGATTTTGTTTTACAAATAAAGCATTAGCACACATTGCTGGACCACCCCTTTAAGTTGTCATTAAAATAAAAAATAAATAAATGAATAAAATAAAATAAAATAAAATAAAATAAAATAAAATAAAATAAAATAAAATAAAATAAAATAAAATAAAATAAAATAAAATAAAATAAAATAAATAAATAAATAAATAAATAAATAAATAAACAAACAAAACAAAACAAAACAAAACTAAAAATAAAAAATACAATACAATAAAAATAAAATAAAATAAATAGAAACAAACAAACAAACAAACAAACAAACAAATAAATAAATAAAACAAACAAAACAAAACTAAACTAAACTAAACTAAAAATAAAACTAAATAAAATAAAAAAAACTAAACAAATAAAATAAAATAAAATAAAACAAAAACAAATAAAACAAAACAAAATGTTAATTTATGTCAGTCATAAGTGCTTTTCAATTAATTTCACACAAATTCTAAATGAATAACAAAACAGGACTTTTTAAATGCCCAGAAGATCACTGAAAGGGAGGAAAAATACGTCAGATATTTATAACTGCACAATAACTGTACTAACTCTACAATAACTGTACTATAACTGTACAAGGAGTAGATTTTATCCAAGCATCTGACACAGGGAGAACACTGCAATTTAATGAAGACCATATTCAGTGCGCTGAATATAAAAAAATGCACATAAAAATAACTAACTATACAAACTATTTCTTTTAAAAGTTCTGCACATGAACCCAAAGCCCAAAGCCACTAATGCGCAATGTAAAACCATTCACTAATTAGCAACGAATACCATGTTATTTTGACACAAAGTTGCAATGTTACGCATGATCTCATTTTAAAGTGCTAAAGAGAAGCAGAAAGGAGTGTGAAAGTGAGCAAAAAGGTTTGTTTGTTTGCGTTTGTGTGCTTGTGTTTGCTGTAGCTATCTGTTCTTTTGTTATATCGATAATAGCGCCGAGCTTCCACCCTTCTGGCTTGATTCTCAAATAGAGATAATCCAGATTTCCGTTTTCCTCCCCAACCCACTTATTTGTTTGGACTTCCCGTGGCCTCCTTCCAATCCCCAGCGCAATATCACATCAATATATAACCAATTTTCAGCTCCAGGACCAATGCACAATTACGGCGACTGCCCTCAGTGGATCTCTGGAGCTCGGATAAGGGAATCCATATTGAGAAGATTTAATACAAATCAACACTCTGACCCACTTACTCGCTTCCAGAGCGTAACACTCTCACCCCTTTTTGGATATTTACATCAATTTCACAATTACTTCACATAAACAGCGCACTTAAAATTAAATCAGATCAGTATGCATTTGTGTCACGCGCAATGAGGAGAGGAAGGGAGAGGGAAGACGTATTTAAATCGGTTATCACACAGCACTTACAGCAATTATTAAAACTCAGATCATTACATAAATTTACATGTTTTTCATGCTCAAATTGCTGATCGCATCAAGCATGTTGCAGTGTTTGTGTGTGTGGGTGTTTTGAAGGGTAAATCACACACATACACACACACAAACACAGTGTGTGCACACCACACATGCACAGTTCATTCTGGAGTCATTATGCCAGTTGTCAGTTCACATGTTTCATCCGATGGTAATCTGTGAGATTTATGCAAGGAAAAGAGGGGTGGTTTGAATGAAATCGCATGAAAATAAATTTAGCAGACTTCCATTACCCAAAGCATTCATGTTTGAACTGCACTGTTAGGCAATTTTACGGTTATTTACTGCAAAAACAGACAGTAAAATGCCACATTCGTTCTTTACATTTCATTATTGTAGTATGCACTGCATTGTGGGTGATTTGAAAACTTTTACAGTGACTTACTGCATATTAGGAATTTGCGGTAATCTACTGTAATCAAAGTAATCAAGTAGTGCTACTGTAGTTGAAGACAAAAATGAGACGATGAAAAATTATCAATTAACATCATTCATTCATTTTCTTTTCGGCTTCGTCCCTTTATTAATCAGGGGTCGCCACAACGGAATGAACCGCCAACTTATTTAGCATATGTTTCATGCAGCGGATGCCTTTTCAGCTGCAACCCATCACTGGGAAACACCCATACACTCTCATTCACACACATACACTATACCGACAATTTAGCGTACCCACGCAGAATCGGGGAGAACATGCAAACTCCACACAGAAATGCCAACTGACAAAGATGAGGCTTAAACCAGCAACCGTCTTGCTGTGAGGCAATTGTGCTACTCACTGCGCCACTGTGATGCCACAATTAACATCCTGTATTAAAAAAAATATTTCAAATAGATTGATGAATGAAAATGACTTTTAGTAAACCATTAAAAATGGATATAATAAGAATGAATAATAAAAATACTGTGGTAAATGATCTAGTCACTTGTTTGGAATGACTTAAATTCAATAATAAATACTATAAATAAAAGTTTTGCAAGGTTAAAATGTAAATTACAGTAAAAGTACAGTAAACAATATCGTACTGTAAAATTAAAATGTGGTAAAGGACATTTTCCCATAAAAAGAAGCTGCGGTAAGGCTACTGTAAAACACAATAACCGGTAAGTTACTGTAAAGGGGAGTTGCAGTAACTTGCTGGCTTAACGATAGCAGTGCTGCCAGTAAATTACTGCAAAAGTGCAATAAAATGTCTAACAGCATCTGGCTGCATGACAATGGAAACACATATGCAACACGCAGTATTATTGTTGAGTATTAAGATCGCAATATTTCTTACAACAATTCATTACTTCTTACATTTACCTAGAAAATTGTGTTTTGTGCAATGTTTTAAAATATTTTAAATATGTAATTTTTTTTAAATAATCGGGTAAAATATATATTTTTCAGATCTAATTAATTCTAATTCAGACTAAAAACTGTGTCTATGTGCAGACATTTAGGCTGCTTTCACACTTGTTCCGAATACCCGGTCTGAACGCAAGTTCAATTTCCCCCCCTCGGCTGGATTGTGATCACACTGTCTTTTTTTCTTTTTGAAGCACGGTACGCTTGTATCACCAAGCTGCTTTTTTGTGTACAGCTGTTGCTAGGTGGCCACAAAAGCAAAGGGCCAAAACGGAGATGTACGAATATCACGTTTTTTTCTGCTTTCACTGAATCTTTTGGGTTTGTTACCAAAACCAAAATACACGGAGGGACAGAGAGTGTTCAGAACATGACTCGATGTCTGCTGAAGTCGTTTTTGGAGGAGACAAGCAGACATTATCACTGTTTGTACTGGGTCAGTCCCACTTGTCGCCAAGGTAGGTGACATACACAGACATACACACACGAATGAACATTATAAAAACTAAAGTTTGTTGTACAGTTGGTGGTACACTTCTTGTATTTGGTATGATTGCATTCATATGTAAACTGTACCAGAGTTCACATGAACCGTACCCCAGACCACCTCTTTCAGGCACACTCGGGTACAGTTCGAAGGTGCGCACCTAAGTTCAAAAGACTTGTTCACACTAGCTAAACGTACTGTACTCTGACGCCAAACGAACCTGAGTGCAGACCAAAAGTGCTAATGTGAAAGCACCCTTAGTCTTTAAAGCAGTATGATTGAAACACTATTACTATGAATGATTGAAAAGCTCAGCAGATGTTCTGACTCTGATTGGCTGTTGTCATTTTTTGTCTCGACTCCTGCCATTAGTGTTTATTTTCAGCTCGGGGTTTCCCTTTGAGCCGCTCCAGCCAATAGCAGAACAGCAACTACTGGAGAAGTGGGGTTAAAAAAAGGCCCCATCTGTCAGATTTAGATAAACAACCAATGCATAAAATAAATAATTTATCACACATGTCTTGGATTTTTATATTGCATATACTATTATAACAATAATTCTGCAATATATTGTGCAGCCCTAGTTTGAACAATTCCAAACTCACTTCATCTGTGTATTTGTCTTCATATCTGGTAAATTAAAGAGCACTAAATGCTTGTCTGATGAATTGGTCTCTTCTAGAGAGTATGTTTTCCCATCTGGACTAACCATTGCTGAGGTGGCTAAAAATACACATCTGTTTATACCCGCCATAAATGCGCAGTTCCTCTCTTGCACACACTTAAATGCCCACATTAAGCACGGATATGTTGATTATTTCCTCCATATATTTTGAAGACGTTTCATTAGGTGTTGAAACTGTGGTTGCGAAGTTATGGTTATCTCTCTGGAGAGAAATCATAATCTGTTAATGCTGGATGACAACTGGGGATTATTGTTATTCACCAGCCTATTTCTAAAGCAAAGAAACAAACAAATCCGCATAATGCTGCTAATTTGTGAGCTCAAGGAGTCTGTAAGAGTTACGATGTGTGGATGAATAATGTTATGCATCAGGGATTGGGATACGAGTCGTTATTGAGATCAGTTCTTTTGAATAGTTTGTTTTAAAGAACCAGATAAAAAAAATCCACTTGATTCATGATTCAACTTATATTGTTAAGTTATATTCTATCTATCTATCTATCTATCTATCTATCTATCTATCTATCTATCTATCTATCTATCTATCTATCTATCTATCTATCTATCTATCTATCTATCTATCTATCTATCTATC
>CAIGQQ010038995.1:2802416-2815322 GCA_903798035.1 Danio albolineatus
ATCTATCTATCTATCTATCTATCTATCTATCTATCTATCTATCTATCCATCCATCCATCCATCCATCCATCCATCCATCCATCCATCCATCCATCCATCCAGTCAGTCACATTGTTTATTGGGGGAATGAGCACTGAAAAACCATACTAAGGTAAAAGTACCCTTACTTGCCAAAAAATGTAGTGCAGATATAGTAAAAGTATCTCTTCTAAATACTACTCGAGGTACTGTATGAGTAAAAAGAGTATGAGTGTGTATGACTCTTTCTCTAAGTACTCAAAATAGTAAGCAGTGAGTATTACGCTGTGAAAATTTCCACCTTATTCCACCAAAATGTAACCGTAATAAGTCCCGTTTTATTTTGGTAACGCCTAGGTTATGCACTTTGAGCCCTAAATAACAAACTTTTTTCTAGCAGTTGTCGCCGTAAACCAAGATAAATAGAATGCATGCAATTTGTATGTGAATTTGAAAACGTAACATTCTGTAGTGCATTTAGTTGGTGATTTCAGCCATCAGCCATGGGAAACATCCATACACACTCTTATTCGAACACATACTTTTGCACTACAGCAATTTTCTTCTGTTTACACAATTCACCCGTACCGCATGTCTTTGGACTGTGGGGGCACCCGGAGCACCTAGAGGAAACTAGCGAACATGGAGAGAACATGCAAACTCCACACAGAAAAGCCAACTGGCCCAGCCGGGACTCAAACCAGTGATCTTCTTGCTGTGAGGTGACAGTGCTAACCACTTTGCAGCACTACTCATTTTATGTCAAAAATAAGTTCATTCATTCATTTATTTTCTTTTCGGCTTAGTCAAATGGAATGAACCGCCAACTTATCCAGCACATGCTTTACGCAGTAAATGCCAGCTGCAACCCATCACTGGAACCCACGCGATGAGAACAGGCAAACTCCACAAAGAAATGCCAACTGACCCAGCCGAGGCTCGAACCAGTGACCTTCTTGCAGTGAATTGATCATGCTACCCACTACGCCTATGTGGCACCCTTAAAAATAAGTTGCTTGGTTTAATTAAGTCCAAAAACACATAGTTTAGACCAGTTTTATGAACTGAAGTGAATCAATTCAATTAAAATACTTTCATTCACATACAGATACTGCTACATATTTCAGTAGCGATTAAAGCAATGCATAAATGTACTGTATATAACACACATTTTACACAAAATCTTCAGGAGATTAGAAAACTGTGAGTCCAGGGCACCGTCAAGGACAGGAGCTTAAACCAGTGCCATTGTACTCTAAATGCCTCCTAAAGGCTTTCATTTTGTGCTTTTATGGCGAAATAAACTGCAATAATCAGCAACCCTCGACGTGCGCAAAGAACAATAAGGTCACATGAGCCATGACAGAATCCCATATTTAGCCTGACTCTTTAATAAGTGGTGAACGTATTCAGATAAAGAAGCCTCAACCCAATCGAAATCAAAACACAACTTTGAGATAATTGGATGGTTTTGAAATAAAAACTCCTATATTATATCTTCTTTTCTCTTTTTCTAACCCACCGATTTATAATCCGGTCGCTTAAGCTTTATGCAAATGAGAAATATGTGACCTCTCAACCTCAACAAATTATAATTAAGATAATCAGTGAGGTTGGCTGTCTGACTACAAATGAATAAAGCCTTCCATTCCACAGGCTTTGCCTTCTTTTTTTTTTTCTTGCCATTTTCTTTTCTACCTCTGTTTCACTCTGTCTGATTCTGCCGGTGACATATTCTCTCCCTACCTGCTGCAGGCAGTAATTTCTTCCACAGGGCTGAATGGATGTTGCATTGTCGAAGGAGATAAGACCTAAACACACACACACACGCACACAAACATACACACATCCCTCTCTCTCTCTCTCTTTCTCTCTCTCCATTTTGCCTCTCTCTCTCATAGCACGCATAGATCCTAGCGGAAGTGCGGCACAATCGTCCAGAATTTAATTAGCCCAACTAATGTCATTTCAAACTCAATGCATTTCTAATCCTCCACAATTACCAAAGACATCAGCACACTCATTCTGCCTTACCACCGAGGCGTATTATCTAGCCAACTGAGAGGCCTGATTTCTGTGAAAAGTCTGATTCTGATCGCGCACTAGTCTAGAAGTGAACTTCGCCGTGTCAGAATACATGAACTTCTCATTTAAAAGCTCGTCATCGGTGTCGGATTTCAATCGCGCAATTTTAGATTTTAATTACGCCCTAAATTGATGCATAATCTCTTCCTGAGCTACAAGTGCACACGATGATTTTATGGACTTCGATTTGCTTGACTGTCCTTGGCGAGTTAATTGTCTCCGAATATCAGTCCAAGAAACAGATCATAGTTGGCAACGAGGAAGATGATTTGGATATGCCGTTTTTTTATGGCTCGAGAGGTGAAATCACTCAGGCACGCTGTCATGACTAAATAGTTTTTGATTCATAAACATCTGGCCATTTGGCTAGTTGTGTTTTCAAAAGGTGGCGCGCTTGAAGCTTTGTCAGCTGTTTTGGCTCTAGTGCATCCATCCTCCTTTGGGACGCTGCCACTAATATTTGGCCATTTCTAGTCTTTCTCCAACAAAGATGTTTCGCACCCTGGAATTCTGGGCATATTGGCTTTAAGGGCATCCATGTGGGTATGCTGCCCATGGGATGCAGCCATTTTGGCTCCAGGATAGCCCTATGGGTATATTCTCCTGAGAGCCGGCCATGTTGGTTTCAGAGCCAGGCAATTCTCAGCGTTTGCCCTGTCACAGGAACCAGCCTGTGGGAATTTTTATATGGCAGGCTACAGATGACCAATGTGGGTAGAAAGCCTTCTGGACAGGACTCCGTGTGTACATATGTTCAAGCAAATATGTCCCAGAGCATTTCGGATGGCAGAAAGAATCCACACAGCAATAGTTACTCGGTTATCTTTGAAGTGTCAGAGCGATGTGCCATCTATTCTTTTCATTCGTGCTGCAGAAGTTCTAAATAGTCACCACATGTTGAAGATTCCCAAAGCCTCAGGCTGTGAAAGAGTAACAGATGTTCTGAAGTCAATAGGTGCATTACTTCTCAGACCCTAAGGAAACAAATGGGAAGGCGAAAAAGAGAGTTTCTTGCTTTAAGGATTGTTAACTTTTTTTTGTTTTTGGCCCAGGCTGTTAATCAGTAGAATGTGTGCTTCTCATTGGCAAATTGTTATTCCCTGGCGTGTCTGTTTTGGTGGTGGCACAGGATAGAGTCAGTCTGGTCTTGCCGTTCCTCATCACTTTACTGCCATTGCTCTTGGACTCCTTGAGACAATAACATGCCAAGGTCTTTTCAAATCAATTATTTCTCAGTGAAAAGATTCAACTTCAACTAAGGCCTTAAAGTGACTGTTAATGGATTTTTTGCTGTATATATAAATATATAAGTTCTCAATTGCTCTTATATTAATATATAATTTCTCAATGGCGCTTCTATACATACAATTTAGATGACTTTTTTTTTCATTTATTTATTCTAATCTTAAGGTTATGTTAAGATACAAAAGGAAACCTTTTTCGCAATGTTGCTGGAAAACTTTTCGTCAATTATGCCATCAATGAGAAACTAATTTGCGCAACCAAATGGGGTATATGCACACGGACTTTTAGGGTGCTTTCACACTAGCACTTTTGGTCTGCTTCCGGGTTTGTTTGACGTCATAGTACGGTATGTTTAGCTAGTGTGTACACGTCTTCTGAACTCGGGTGCGCACCCGTGAACCGTACCCGAGTCCGCCTGAAAGAGGTGGTCTGGGCTACGGTTCATGTGAACTCTGGTACAGTTCACTTGTAGTATGAATGCAATCGTACCAAAAAACGGAAGTGAACTGCCAACTGTACAACAAACATTAGTTTTCATAACATCATTCGTGTGTGTATGTCTGTGTATGTCACTTACCTTGACGACAAGCGGGACTGACCCAGTACAAACAGTGATAATGTCTGCTTGTCTCCTCCAAAAATAGCTTCTGCAGACATCGCGTGATGTTCTGAACGTTTATATTATTTTTACGGCAGATAGACGCAAGCCGATCTTTGTATGTCCCAAACCACTTTGCTTTCGTGGCCGTCGCCTGGCAACAGCCGTACACAAAACAGGGGCTTGATGACGCAAGTGTACTGGGGTTTAGAAGGAAAAAAGACAGCATGAACACAAACCAACCGAGAAGGTGGCAAGGGGGGACAATCGAACTTGGGTACAGTTCAGGCAATTGAACCAAGTGTGAAAGCACCCTTAATTTCAAGCCAGCCAGCCCCAGGGCTTCTGGTTAATTGTCATCCTAAAACTCATATAAAAAATCTCTGAGATCTGATTTCCTTAAAAAAACAGCAAGTTTCACTGTCTGGCTGAGATACAATATAAAGTGGGTATTAGACCAAACAAGAAACACTGTAATAAACTGAATTTTTCTGTGCCATGTCTTTAAAATATAAAAATGTATTTTACCCTAGTATTGTCAATACAGGGCACCACGGTGGCGTAGTGAGTAGCACATTCGCCTCACAGCAAGAAGGTCGTGGGTTCGAGCCTTGGCTGGGCCAGTTGGCATTTCTGTGTGGAGTTTGCATGTTCTCCCCTTGGTCGCGTGGGTTTCCTCCGGGTGCTCCGGTTTCCCCCACAAGTCCAAAGACATGTGGTACAGGTGAATTGGGAAGGCTAAATTGTCCGTAGTGTATGAGTGTGTATGGATGTTTCCCAGAGATGGGTTGCAGCTGGAAGGGCATCCGCTGCGTAAAACAAATGCTGGATAAGTTGGCGGTTCATTCCGCTGTGGCGACCCCGGATTAAGCCGAAAAGAAAATGAATGAATAAATTTTCAATAGAATTTCTGCGCTAGATGGTCTGAAAACGGTCTGTCGTCTCTTTTTATGCTTGATCAACTAAATAAATGCTTGAGTCTATTTAATTGAATGTATTGTGATTACATTATTGTAATTACAACATCAATGCTGTAAAAGGAACCTTCTAAAATTGAAAATAGTCACATTGAGCTTTCACCGGAAGTGTCACTAGCTGTGCATATAGCCCATTGTCGCTGTTGAAAACAGATACAATTTTGTTCCCCATTCTCAATAGATATGAAACCAAGCAACATCACTCTGCAATACTGCCAAGAAATATTAGTCAAAAAGTTGCCCTTTCCATCATCACCTTTACAGTTTACCTTTGTTAAATGGAAACGTTTAAGACAAGTGTGTTTGAATAAGATACATACACATCCTTTTACAGGCTGGATCATAACATTTCCAATGGACTGGAATTCTTTAATTATTTCCCTATTGGTGAAAATGGGAGTTGCTATAATTCACGCAGATGTACACAAAAATAAAGTATAAATGGGAATATAGCATACTTTCAAAAAATATTTAGTTCCTATGAAGTCATAGAGGTGCTAATAATTTGTAGTTGTTCATTCATTCATTCATTCATTCCTTCATTCCTTCATTCTTTTTCCTAGTACTGGGAAACACCTATACGCTCGTCCATTCACACATACTCATGCATTATTGCCAATTTAGATCATCCAATTAACCTATAGTGCATGTCTTTGGATTTTGGGGGAAACCAGAGCACCCAGAGGAAACCCATGCAAACATGTGCAGAACATACAAACTTCACACAGAAATGCCAACTGGTCCAGCCGGGACTCAAACTAGTGACCTTCTTGCTGTGAGGCAACGCTGCTAACCACTGAACCACCATGCCACCCATGAAACAGTATGTAAAACAATAAAGCCATTTATTTATAGCCTCTTTGCTCTTATTTACCAATGGTGCCAATATTAGTGGAGGGCACGGTATATCCCTAAGATTAGTAGAATCTAGTTGTTTTTTCTTAGGATATAGCTCATTGATTTATATGTGGGCAGATTTTGTATTTTTTTGGTCTGCACCACCAACCTAAAATACAAGACAATACACCTGGACGCTCACAGAGGTTCAAATAGCCGCTGGTGTGTTTTTAAATATAAATGATTGGCCTGAGGTCGTACAACTTAATTTCAGATGATGATTGAAGTGGACCAGAATTAACTGACCTTCTTAGAGGACGAAGACAGCAATCAAATAAGAGTTATCTTAATGGCCAGTAGTTTTCAAACAATAGCGGGGCTATATAAGGGTCAGGCATTCACCCAAAATATCCTAATTTAGTCTGAAAATGAGAAAATACTTCATGCAAAGCAGTCATACTGTAGCTAATACTTGATTGGTACAGAGTGTCCTTAATATAAAAGTTCACCCAACAACTTGAATTCTGTCATTATCTAGAAATTAAAACTAAAATTATTCAAAGCCCTTATTACCCTAACTATACACGCTTTACTGACATGAATGAAAGATTGAATGATTAAACATTTTATTTTAGCTAATTGTGCTGGGAATGATATTAATTTTCATTTCAGTTTAACATTAAACATAAACAGATTTAAACTTTAGCTTAAATTAAAATGAAAAGTATAAATAAAATAAAAAACCAAACATCAAACAAACCAATAATTATTAAAAGAATAGTAACTCAAACTGTTAATAAAAATTATGAAAAAATATTTCGTGACCAAAATAACTTTATTTATTTATTTATTTATTTATTTATTTATTTATTTATTTATTTATTTATTTATTTATTTGTTTGTTTATTTATTTATAGGATAAACATGGAAATATTTTGTTAAGCAATCCTACCTATAGCATTTTTTAATTCATATTTATTTATTTATTTATTTATTTATTTATTTAATTATTTAATTATTTAATTATTTCTCTTTCTTTCTTTCTTTCTTTCTCTTTCTTTCTTTCGTTCTTTCTTTCTTTTTTTATTCCCTTATAGGATAAACGATGTGATATTTTTGTTAAGCAATTCAACCTAACATTTTTTTAACTCATATTAATTTATTTATTTATTTAATTACTTATAGGATGGGCGCCACGGTGGCCGAGTGGTTAGCACGTTCGCCTCACAGCAAGAAGGTCGCTGGTTCGATCCCCGGCTGGGCCAGTTGGCATTTCTGTGTGGAGTTTGCATGTTCTCCCCGTGGTTGCGTGGGTTTCCTCCGGGTGCTCTGGTTTCCCCCACAGTCCAAAGACATGCGGTACAGGTGAATTGGGTAAGCTAAATTGTCCGTAGTGTATGTGTGTGAATGACAATGTGTGGATGTGTTTCCCAGGGATGGGTTGTGGCTGGAAGGGCATCCGCTGCGTAAAACAAATGCTGGATAAGTTGGCGGTTCATTCCGCTGTGGCGACCCCGGATTAATAAAGGGACTAAGCCGAAAAGAAAATGAATGAATGAATGAATGAACTTATAGGATAAACATAGAAATATTTTAAGCAATTAAATCTAGCATTTTTATTTATTTATATTCATTCATTCATTCATTTTATATATATATTTATAGGATAAATATGGAAATTTTTAAGCATTCCAACCTAGCATTTTTTATAATTCATATTTATTAATTTATTAATTTACTTATAGGATAAACATGGAAATACTTTAAGCAATTTAATCTAGCATTTATTTATTTATATTCATTCATTCATTCATTCATTCATTCATTCATTCATTTTATTTATTTATAGGATAAATATGGAAATTTTTAAGCATTAGAACCTACCATTATTTTATAATTCATATTTACCTATTTATTTATTTATTTATTTATTTATTTATTTATTTATTAGTTAGTTTGTTTGTTTGTTTATTTATTAAACTTTTTGTTTGAAATATAAATAGATAACTTTTGTTTTGCTATAGCTAACTAATTTGACACATTTAAATGGTATTTCTGCCCTTTGTGCATCATTTCCCAAAATGAAGAGATAAAAATATATATTCTGTTGTATAATGTACCATTTTTGTTTTCTTTCAGCATAATATTTCATATTTCATTTGTGTCATGCTCTTCACTGACACTGTTGATTCACTGCTATAAATATTATTATATGCAAAATGAAAAAAAAAGTGGCGATAAAAGTATCATGTTATGTCATGTTTACTCAACTAAATGCATATTTCTATGTTCTATATTTCTATTTTCAGTATACAGTATCTCATTCTCATTATCTATAAGCATAAGGACATGGCTAAGAACATTAAAGCCCTTGAAATGGATTCTGGTTGACTTTTACACATAAACAACTTTCCCAGCTAAAACCACAGTGAAAATATTATCATTTGGAATGCAGTTCTTAATCATGTCAGCCTCCCTTCGGCCCAGGCTCATTAAGGTTGCAGAAGCTCCATTTGAATGCGTTGCAGAGACTGTGGCCGGGCCACATCGCAGATCACACAAGCTCCTTTAAAAGCATGCTAATGTACTCCACTTCCCATGTCCTCGTCTGCTTATTAATATACATATTTAAAAAGAGAACATTATGCAAATCATGCCCAGCTCCAGATTAGATTTGAAGCCTCATGATTTAGTCTGAAATATAATTCCGTACACATTAACCATGCACCTAAGGCAAAAACACTGCCATTCTACCCTAGTTTAACCTAATTACCCCGCAAACATTAAAACCACATTTATAGTGTCTTGGGGGAAAAATGAGTGATATTCTATAGGGATTTATGACCTGTGAAATCTTCTTAATAAAGGTGGGGGTTCAGGGAGTTTCTTTTTTTTCCCCTAGTTCTTGACTGCGACATCTAAAAACAGGGTTTTTCAACTGGTGAGTCACAGTTTTGCATGGGTCGGGAAGTATTTTTATAATGCAGGACTGATTTTGAAAGCAGGACTGTACACAGAAGCTGTTGATACTTCTAAGTTATAAGGAAACATTCTTGTTAAAAAATACAACAATTAAACAATTGAAACAAACAAATAAACAAACAAACAAACACATTAATAAATAAATATTTACTTTTTATTTATTTATTTATTTTCACTGTGGTTTTAGTTGAGAAAAGTCAACTGAAACTCCATTTCAAGGGTTTTAATGGACTTAGCCATGTCCTTGTGCTTATAGATAATAACATGTATATACCATTATATACATTTATCACCACTTTTTTACTCATTTTGCCTATAATAATATTTTTTTAATTAATTAATATTTTTTATTATTATAGTTTTTTTTTATTGAAACTGTTACTTTTAATTTATTAAAAAGATTTTAAAGTGACATGTCCAGTGAGTGATGCTAAAATAGATGGTTTGCAGCTGGAAGGGCGGTTCATTCCGCTGTGGCGACCCCAGATTAATAAAGGGACTAAGCTGACAAGAAAATAAATGAATGTATGAATGAACGGAGTGGAGTAAAAGTAATGATACAGCACTAAAAATGTACTCAAACAAAATGAGAGTACAAGGGAATTAAGAGTAATGAGTGAGTATTAAACGTTTACATGCAGTTTGTGCAGAGATGTGTAAACGTAACTTTCTGTACTGCATTTAGTGTTCTTCCTACTGTATATTTGTTCGTTCCTTCCAACCTTCCTTCCATTGTTTGTTTGTTCTGTCCTTCCTTCATTCATTTGTTCCTCCCTTCATTTGTCGTTCATTCGTATTTTTCTTACTTCCTTCGTTAGCTCCTTTGTTCATTCATTCATTCGTCCGTTCATTCCTTCCTTCCTTAGTCCTTGAATCCTTCCTTTATTCATTTGGTCCTCTGATGAATATTCGTTCCTCCCTTTATTTGTTCGCTTATTCATTCATATTTTGTTCCTTTTTTCATTAGGTCCTTTGTTCATTCATTAATTCCTTTCTTCCTTAGTTTGTCTAGTCCTTCCTTAAATCCTTCCTTCATTCATTCATTTGGTCCTTCCTTCCTTCGTTAGTTCAGTTCTTCCTTCATTCGGCCATTCCTTCCATTCTTCATTCGTTCCATTGAGTGATTGATTAAGGCTGTTTGGTGATCTCAGTCATCATACAGTCCACATCACTCATTTTTACCTCAGTGACATGCAGTCTATAAAAAGTCCCTGGGTCACTGCGTGTAAAGATTTTGGACATATTTTTAGACATTTTTAATGCTTTCAAAAGGTTTGCTGCATTCATAAAGCACCTATGTCTTAAGGTTGTTCAGTATGATGCAATTTACTTTCTATGTGCGATTTGATTGGACAGGAATCACAGGACTGATATTTCTATTTAGCCAATCACCAAGAAATAAAGTAATAACTGCAGGTTGAAGGAAAATAGTGGAGTAAAAGTACAGATGCGGCACTGAAAATGTACTCAAGGGAAAGTAAAAGCACACATTTTTAAAGCTACTTAGCAAATTACAATTCCTGAGAAAAACTACTCATTTACCCTAGTTTCAGTATCAGTAATTTATTACTTTACACCACTGGTTTTATGCGATATTACAATTTGGGTAAAAAAAACAAAACAAACTAAACTAAAAAGTAAACAAATATGTATAGATATATATCACAGCTTAATCATCATGGACAAATATGGGCCCAATAGTGGAAGCACTGTCTTAAAATACGATGAAAAAAATAAATGTGACATTATTATACATGCACCGTATAAAAATATTCTCAGTTTGTGCTGAAGCCAAATGCATTATTACTTTAATATTTTTCATAAATTACTAGGCGTAATTTAATTAAAATAAATGATCATTCTACTTATTTTAGCTAATTGCGCTCTCTATTTTAAGCAAAGCCTCTCAGTTGTGTTTCTTGCTTTGTCACAATTAGCCTTCCCAAAATGACTCTGAAGTTTATGTTCCCTGAAATTCACAATTAGAGCTGCAGAGCAATTTCCAGGCTCTTTTTTTAGTCTCTAAATAATCATGCATGCGCTGCTCTGCTCTGCATAACTGAGTGTTTGAGTTGTGCGTTTGCCTCGCAGTCAAACCGGCTCGTCTTTTTGTATACACGCGCACCGTTCGGCTGGTTGCCTGGCAACTGGGATGCAGAGTTTTGTGGCCCTCTTTGCTAACGTGTCGCCCCTGGCGCTCCCTCTTAACGCTCAGTCGCTTCCCATCATGCTACTTGTTTTTGAGGTCTGCTTTGAAAAGCTGTCCTGATCACAGGAGCCCACACAGACCTACAGCAGACTACAGAAGCTGAAAAACCAAATTAGTTCCATTCAGAATGATGGGATAATTTGGCACTTTATTTCATTTCGGAGGAAATATGGAAACATTCTTGTAAGGAAATCAAACTCAGGCTCATGAAAAATGCATTCTTGTGGCAATGGTTTTTGACGTCACAGCTTGCATGGTTCGTAGGAAGGCAAATGTCTAGTGAACGAAGCTAAAAAGTGTGTTCAGTTTTTGTCAGAAACAGATAAAGGTGAGTGTATTGGTGTTTTATTTTATTTGTTCATTAAATATGGCAGTAGATTGGAAACCATGTGGCTGTTAAATTATATAAGCATTATATAGACCCTTTTCACATTTCCGGGTTTCTCAGTAGCGGAAGTCGTCATAGTTGGGAAAACTTAAAGCGCAGTAAACGGGAGAATGCAACAGATAATTGATTTAAAATATTATTTGTTCAAATAATAAAAGAAAAACACCACAATGGTGTTATAAACACTTTCAGAAAAAGGAAATTAAACTGTGTGAGACTGATGACAGCAGCCAGAGGTGAGAATAACATCAAATTTACTGTCCTGTCCTCATGCATTAAAAATGCCTCACACAAGCTTTAATTTATTTTTTTTTTTTGAGGAAAGATGTTATTATACATACATAAATACATATTCTGTATATAAATGTTCATACGTTTAAAAAAAATCTAAATATTAAACTTTCAAGGATTTAAGATGCTGATGACCTTTAAGCGCATCATAACAGACTTGTGAAAAGGGTCCACTGTGGGCCAAAGTGACTCTCAATAAATTCAATGTAAATTATCACAAAATAAATTACACAAATTAATTTTAAAAATACTCTAAATCAGACAAGAATCGTAAGAAACGTAAAATAATAATGATCAAATAAATAAATAAAATATATAAATGCATGTGTCAGTAAAATAGAGTTTGTCATAATTGATGTAAACAATATTTAAACATCATTTAACAATCTGCTTGCTAAGTCGTGATGTATCGGTGACGTATAGTATCGTATGGTTTCCAGATCCAAACCGCTACTCATTTGTATTGAGAATATACTTGTTTATGGCCACTTTTTAGTCATATCACATATTAAAGTAAATTAATCACGAAAAGCCGTATTTATTACAGAAATAAAAACACAGGCATGTAAGTGTCATTTGAATTTTAAAACAATAAATGCCAATAACAAACAAATATTATTTCCATGTTGGATTCTATGTGAACTACAAAAAAAAATCCAAAATACAGGCATTGCAAATATGGAAATTGGAAGAAAAAAAAAATAATAAAGTATTGAATACAAACAATTGTATTCATTGTAAAGTTGTTTTGTGAGTTGAGAATATTAATTATAAAGTAGAAACAATTTTGCTTAGTCATTTAGCCAGTTGCTATAAGACAGTCCAGTCTATTGACATTATCAGGTGACAACAAACACATGCACGCACGCACACACGCACACACACACACACACACACACAAACACACAGACAGAGAGAGAGAGCGCGCGCAGTACAGCGCACTCCCTTCAGATCATCACCACGCACGACTACGGTTATGGCTGTATTTCTCAAGCAAGGATTCTGATACAGCAACACGAAGCAGAGCTTTAGAAAAGTTGCGTGTAGGGGGGAAACACGTCAAACTTAATGAAACATTTGAGGGTGCTTGGAATCAACTTAGAGAGGAATGGGCTGTCTTTGACAGCTCGCGACATCATCTGGCACTTTCACTGAGTACATTTACATGGATCCATATTATCCTTTATCCATATTCCTTTGCTCATTAAACACATGCAGGGCCGGAGCAAGCTGAACTGGTGCTCTAGGCGAACGGTGATCACGCCGCCCTCAACCA